>JAHZMU010002732.1:0-21501 GCA_027743725.1 Rambutsinella grinnellia | reverse complement strand
TGAAAGCAGAAAATTGCTTGAAAAACTCTACAAATTGGTATACATCCCAGATACCTTTGAGGAAGGAGTAAAGGCTAGAAATTTGGAATATTTTATGAGTACAATTGTGGCATGTAATGGTTCGGCTTTTGCTCTGGAGAAAAGTGAGGCTGAAATGTTAAAGATACCGTTAATTACAGAATTGAGAGAAAAGAGAAATAGAAAATGGAGACATGTTTCGGTAGGCAATGACGTAATGTTTGAGGAGAAAAGCGGAATAATTCCGTGGTCCGTTCCTTGGCTCGCGGAATTTGGTATTAAAAGGTTTAGAGCATTAGATGAATTTGGTTTCTCCAAAGTTCTCAAGGCATGGAAAATTTGGTTGACTGGGATTGAAATGAGGTTGGGACTGTTGGAGAATAGTTTGAAAAGAGATTTATCTGTGAAGAAGATGACTTTGGATGACAACGTTGCAGTTTTGTTTGTGGGCTTTGTAGTACTGATTGGATGCGTTGTGGTTGTGTTTATTGGAGAAAATTTGTGGCGAAAACTGACCGCTACAAGAGTTACTAAAATCACTAGGGCAATTAAACAGACTGGCAAGCCAATAATTAGGAGGCTCTTTAATAAAGAGGATAAGAGCCAAAAAACTGTAAGTATTAAACCTTTTCATGAAAAGGCTTTGTGATTCACAAAATTTCAATGCTTCTTGTTAAATGTATAGAATTTCAAATTTAATATTGGGATATAAAAAATTACATACATATGTACTATTGTTGATCAAATCCATGTAGTTGTGAAATTTTTAAAATACATGTTTATACATTTTTAAAGTCATTTTGATTACTATAGATTATCTATTTCACAAGAGGTTTTAGCATTTAAGCAAAAAATCAGAATTCAAATTGGTTATTGTCGGTTGAAGCTTCATTTCACAATTCTCCTTCTTAAAATCAAAGTTTAAAGGAAGCAAAAATGCTAACAAAATATCAAGAGCAAGGCTTTAACTGGATGCGGAAGTATTACTTTTGCACCTGCGAAAATCCAATACGTTGGGATGAGAAACGAAGAGAATTTTACATTTTGGCTGAAAACAGGAAGTGGGCTTACTGGTTAATCACGGTCGCCTTCGCATTCACTTCATTTTACGCCTGTGCTCATGTGCTCATGCGCTCTTTAGTCATTTCTGCTTCATCCCTAAAGGATTTAATTCTGTTCAGTTGTGCATGTTTACAACTGGCGTTTTGATGTTTGCAGCAGCTCTTTCAACCGCCTATGGGATAACTAGATGTAGAGAGTCATTAGTTTACATAAAAGGAGTGAAAATGTATAATGAGTTGGAGCAGGAAATATTTTCAAGTAGGTTTCAAATAATAATTGTTTATTATTAATTAATAATGAAATGCTTTTAAGGATGCGATCCAACTTTGCTCGACTCCACCCCGCAGCCAATGACCATCTATGACTTTGTTTATTTGGCTTTCTCCCTCGCAAACTCTGTCCCTTGGCTAATGATTTGCGTAGTTTGGAATTTCGACGGACTTTATTGGCTTCTCGGAGACATTTTCCCAGACGCAAAAGAACGAAATATTTCAAGTATCATTCTCCTCCTTTTAATCCGCACAATTTTTCTTATTCCTGGATTCTTGGAAACTACACGTTTGATCGTTGGCTCGTCCTTGGTTTATTTGACGATGATTCTTGCAATTCATAAGCTGATGGTTTGTTTAACCAGACAAGCAAGTTGTAGATTTTCAGTGCTGAATGCCCATGAATTATTTAACTTTTATATGAAACTGAAAATATTAAGTAACATATTTGAAACAATTTTAGGACGAGCAACGTTAGTAGGAATAAGCATTTTTTACCTCATTGGTTTACAAATAATATGGATTTGTATAAAAGGATTTAGAATTTTTGGCCATGGTAGATGATAATATAACTGAATTTCCTAGGCTATTCAGAATCAAAGTGAAAATAGAATATCTAAATTTAAAAAGAAAGTCTTTAGAAAGCAAAATACTAATGAAAAAACCAGTTGGAAAACGCTTTTCTAGAAATGTTTTTGACAATTTTATGCAAATTGTGCTCACAGCTATTTTACTAATTGAATTTCAGGTGTAGCTTTGAGGTAGAAAATAAAAATCTTAAAGCCTGCATGCACAAATAAAGGTTTGGTTTAAATGTTTCTTTTCTAAGAAAGTATCGATAACCAAATAATCGATAAATACATTTCATTACATTTACCAAGCACATCACATAATAATATTCACTTTCTCAAAAACCAGAAAAGCTAGAGCCAAGCATTGGCCACCCAACAACATTATAAATACTACGAAAACATTCCTAGTCATTTTAGGTTTCTCCTTTATCACTCCCCGACAAATCATCATCCCTATTTCCAAACTTTGAAATCTCAACAACCAACTTCATCCACTGTTCCTACACTCCACCTTCCACACTCCCTTTTACTCTCTTAATAAAGCTAATGAACAAAGGTCCTTCAAATCTATACTCGGTGAAAGTATCTACATCCTAGCAGCAAACGCATTACAAGCATATTCGAAAAGCATTACAGCTCTCTTATTACATTTCTCTAATATTTCTTAAATAAAAGCCTTCTTTCCATTTTCCAAAATAATTCCCTGCCTAACATGTCAATATTTCCTGTTATTTATCTCATGAAATAAAATTACATTTTGCAATAAAAGCAACAGCAAATGACACGCATTCAATCATCAATGCTATTCCAGACGCAAACAATCCGCCCAACAATAATGTGAAAATTACTAAAATATTTCCTTTCAAGCTAGCCGAGACTGGAGTGCCTTTGTCCTCTTTTTCTCCCATAGTTGCTGAGCTATTTGCATTGTTTGCCTCCACATTAAAATTAGAAATAAATACTAATATTCCCATCCAATGCTCCATCATCCCAGATTCCTTAAAACTAGCCAATCGCTTTAACAGAATAGATGGAACCAATTCTTCAAAATGAAATGAATATACTTTAGCCAAATAATTTCCCTTTCCTTCATAAATCGCTTTGTTCTGACTACTTCTAGAATAAAACTTCAAGTCCCTCTGATTTGTCATAACTGCCGTTTTGTTGCAACTTCTAATCTTTTCTAAAATCAACATTTTCTCTTCAATTTTATACAAATTAATAAAACTCGGTAATGTTTTATAACTAGAATCAGTTCCATTTAAGTACATCAAATAAGATTTCATTGCCAAGCCAAATAGCGGAATTGGATTTGGTAATTCAGTACTGTTAATAATCATTTTGAAAATCTTTTCTTCATCATAATTCGTGTAGAACTTTTTTTCCATTAAAGCCCTCCCAATTTCGGAAGAAAGTGCAAAAACATCTTCGTTTTCATCATCATCATTATTATCATACGAGAATTTCTTTTTATGCTTTGTATTATGCCAGTCACCAATGAAATTGTTAAGCGATACATTTACTTGTGTAATCCAAGGTATTACCCGAATATCATACGAGGGAAAATAAATTTTATATTTGTAATCAAGCAGTTCCTCAAACCAACTAAATGTTTGAGGTTTCCGAGGAGAAATCATTTCATAAACATTGTTTTGCTTATAGCCTTGGCTCAAAATAATAACCATTAGGAGATAAAAACTAATCATTATTCGAAGAAAGGTTTTCCTTTCATTGTCCAAAATATCCCCTTGTTCCACAAGAGCTTTCAAAACTGAAATGAGTGAGAAAACTCTATTCTTTTTGACTGCTAATGGCTCAAACATAATTACAATAAGAATGACACAAATTGCTAAAAAGATCCACACATAATTGTCATAAACATTAGTCAAATGTTTATATGCCAATGACTCCATTTCTTTATATCCACAAACAACAAAATTAAACGCTTCAGTTTCGTTTCGAATGGATAGTGGCAGAAATAGCTTGCTCGCTCCGAGAATAGTCTCATCATGAAGAGTAGTATCAATTGAATTAACTTCCTTTAAACTACTTTGGCATGCAAAGTGGTGGCTATAATATGAATTGTTACCCATAATAGATGCCCAAACACGGGCAACAAATTTATTGAAGTAATCTTTTCCTTCCATTGGATTTTGTGTTGGGGCAATACATTGACTAAATTGTTTCCGAAGTGGGTGGGACGTAACTGCTAAAAATAAGTAGATTTGGCGAGTCTGTGAAAATTTCAGGAAATTTTTTAAACTAAAAGGAGACGCAATTGAAAGCGTATCACGCTCAATTATGTTGTGAGAATGGATATTTTGAATGAATAAAGTGTTCCCGTTATTGTCCACAATGACAATTGCAAACAAGTAGTTTCTTGAAATTGGTTCGTATAATTCTGGATATCTCTTTTTAAAATTAATGTTATTCATCCAAATCATAATTTTACTATTTTTATTCCCAATTGGCGAAGAAGCAACCATTAAAATTTTAAGTTTTGGTGTTTGACTCGGTGCAACTTTTTCTACTTCAAGCTGGCTACTTACGTCCAAACAGGTAGAGCGATAGTGCCACTCCTTCGGAAATCTTAAGTAGCGTAATTCGCTCATGGCCAGGATCTTGAGATATGAAAACAGGGATTCCAATTTTACTATAATTGGTTCAACACTTTCGTATGAAATGGCTGGCGGAGATATGTCAAAATATACTTCACAATTCCACGTCTTTGATTTTGAAGCGAATTGCTGAAAACTTATGCTTGTGCAGAATTGCAAGTGATATTTATGAGCATTCCAGCACAAATTTGATATGCCTTTTCCGTCTAAAATCCAGTTTAGACGGTGCTCTTCATCAGAGCCTACTACAGCTTTGCGAACAATTAAGGGATGAGTGAAATCTGCAATTTGGGCATTGGCAAAGTTATTAACAAAGAATAAACAATTTGCTTCGCTGGAGCTAATAAACTTTACAAAACTGATTGTTTCAGGAGGCAAGCCCCATATTCTTGACAATTCTTTGTAAAGTTGGGCAAGAGCAGGGTTTTCAAAACGGGTTGTAATATTAATGGAATAAGTTCTTACACGATTTACTAATAAAATAGCTATTAAATATAGAAATAGGCAAAATCTAAATTTAAAATTTACGCAGGAAATTGATAGATTGGTTACAAATTTAGTCATTGCAACAGTTATGCTTCCTTGTAAGAATGGCTGGATCAAACCAATTTGGATCAAACATTAATTAGTGTTTGTCTCACTGTCACTTAATAAATTAATCAAATACGGTTAAAAACACAGTTTGTTTAATTATTTTTGGAGAGCATAACTAACATTAAATAATAGCTTTGCATTTTATTTGCAAAATGATTTAAGATGTGATAGTCTCACAATTAATTACAAACAATATTCAGAAAGGCTCGTAGACCATAATTGTCTAAAGTGTCTAAACAAATTGTTATGCACGTAATTTTTGCATAACCAGGAAAAAAGTAATTTTTTATGCTTTCTCTATTTAATAAAAGATTTTATTCAATAAATATTTTTTGAGTACTCAATTTACTACATTCTTGTCCCTTATTTAATTTCGCAATAAACCCGTAGGTAAAGACGAGTCCAATTATTTCCAAAATAGTTACGACTTTATGGCAAGAGATTTCAGTATCAAGTCTCAAGAAAGATGGCAAGTCAGCAATTGCAAAGAAGAGCATAAACATGAAATATTTTTTCAACTGGGGCACGTCACGCTATTAAAATGAAAATTATAAAAGCCCAACAATTATATTATAAAATAAATTTTAAGTGATTAACTAACGTTCAAAATGGCATTCTTCAGCTTCCGGCTGGCATACCACAATGTAGTGGACATTCCAATCAGGGTACATAAAGATATGTAAATAACAACTGTTGGTAAATTTTTAAATGATTTGGAAATTAAATCATGATTAATGCATATTTAATCTAACTTACTCGAACTCTTCGAGGTCTCACGATCAAAAAAGAAGATTGAAGGAGTCTCTGTAACAGCTACAACTGAGATGCTGAGTAAAACCGTGAAAAGGGTAGTTAATAGAGCTCCATAAAGCTAAATCATTAAATATTTATTTATCGAATTCCTTAAAATTTAACAAAATAATTCATTTTACCAAACCCGCCCATGCATAAATCTTTGTCCCTTTCTCCAAGCTAATTAGTCCACAACTAGGATTTATCGGTCGGCACCCCCAAAACCTTTGACAAATTTCTCTCCAAGAGGAAAACTTATTTCCACATGAGCGCATTTTAACTTCAATTAATCACACCAAATGTTATTGTGATAAGCTTGGCAGAAATCAAGACTAAAATTAATTTAGTAGACGTGTCATACCGGAACAGAAATTGTGAACAAGAAGATCATTTATTACCTATTTTAATTAGCCTAGTTGCGTAATTAAGCTATTATATTCATCTGACGAGCATTTTTATTTCTTCCTTATGGAAAATGGCTTAACATTTAACCTAGCAAGCTCCTAAATCAGCCAAATTAAATAAAAGAAGAGAATTCATTCATGACTAATGTTTTTACTTATCTCAGCAAAAGCATGTATGACAGAGTTTCTGTGACAGTTCCCAAATTTCTTGCAGCTATACTATTCGTTACATCCCAAGGACCTATTCTAAATGCAATTTTTGAACAAGCCCTTAATCGCTTCCTTAGAGCAGAACTAACCAACCTTCGCTTCCAATAACGTACAAACTCTCTTCCATTCCTATTCGGCACTGAAGCAACATAAATCAAGAGAAAGTTAACTAATAAAATCGATATCGCAATAAAAATACAGATAATTTTAACAATAATCCTAACAGAGTCTCTTGAAACAAGTGGAAAGTAGAAACAACTTCCACACAAAAACATTCCCACGGAGACCGAAACAAAGAGAAACTTTGAGGTTATCAAAGAGGAGAAAGTTGTGAGTATTTTTATAATGTTAAATTTTCCCAAACAAATTCTAAACCATTTGCTTGTGCTATTAATACATAATAATTTACTTGTAATCAAAATCGCTTCAATCTTACAAACTATTAAAAGGAGAACAAAGAGGACAAAAGTTGCACAGCTTTTCACAAAGATAAAATGTATTACGCACGAAATTGCTCTAGTTATAAAAATTATAATTTTGTTTTGGCAATTCGTGAAAAATTTTAGGAGAAAGAGGAATATGTCCGCTTCGGGGTAAATGATCGGGACACAAGCTCCGAACACGGGATAAGCTGCAAAGCATAATGCTATTGTGTAAATTATTAGTTGCATTTTCCTTAAGTTAGTTGACTCCTTATTTGGGGGGACTAATTTTAAGCAAATATTCCCTAAAGTTATTAAATCATCTATATAGATTTGCACCAGCTCATAACTCGCGAGGTAATCAAGGATGAAGCAAATTTGAATTAAATATATAACAAGTTGTGTTCCGACTACATATATTTGGAGGGGATTGTGATGGATGAAAGAGAGAACTAGTACGAGCCGACTCAGCGAATACAACATGTACAGAAATACAAGTAATGTTATGATGGCCCAATTGCGGTGAATTTTCTTGGACGGAGATTTTTCGAGTTTGAAGGACTCCAAAAATAATATGGGGAAAGGGAAATACTTTTGATGATAAGAGCAGACTTTGTATGAGGCTATGGTAAGAGACATGGTTGATAAGGTGATATCTGTCTGGCTGACTAAATCCAAGTGGCTGCCAGCAAATTACAGCATTCCGACATAACATATTTTGGGCTACGGTTTAGATTTAAAAAACACAAACAAATTTGATTAAAATCAGGTCATTATTGTATTTTTATACAGGCTTTCAAGGAAGAATTGTATTTTCATAAATATTTTTATTTTCAATTTCAGACAAATAAGTTATTGTCTTTCCTTGTTGATAACTGATAATAATAGTTCAGGGCCATAGTAGGGACTAAGTTGACCCTATTTAGATTTGCTCATTCTCATTTAGACTCGCAATGAAATTGTGGGTAAACATGAGCCCCATTATTTCCAAGATTGTCACTGGAACATCCACGAGAAATGCTTTCGTCCACATAATTTCCGTCTCTGCTAGGAAGCAGGGCATGCCGAGAATGACGATGAAAAGGATATAGATGTAATATGTCTTTAAGTTTGACACGTCGCGCTAAACATTTAATATTAGAATTATGTAAAAGTAATTTCAAAATGATTTTTATCAGCAATTCACTAACTTCCCAAATGGCTTTCCTTAATTTCCGACTAGAATGCCACAAAAACGCGTATGTAACGAAGGAAACGAATAACCCGGTGCGAAATAAGACTGTTATGAATAAAATTATAAATTTAAGTCGCTACTAGTTTGATTTTGAAACTTACGCGTACGAACATTATCCGACGAGGTATCAAGCGTTTTGCTCCCGTTCTTATGATTATCTTTTTCAAAATGGAAGTGCATAAAATGGGTGAAGACCATATCATCATCTACAACAGGGGATATAAGTACCAAAACGCTTATGATAGTCCACAAAGCTCCGTAGAACTAATTAAAAATAAATTGCAAATTCATTTAATAAAATTCTGTTTTACTTTACCCTTTGCCCTGATAAGTATTTTATCTTTACCAAACAACACCATGCAAAAATTATTGTCCCTTTCTCCAAACTAATTAGTCCACAACAAGGATTTATAGGTCGGAAACCCCAAAACTTCTGCGAGATTTCTTCCCTCTCGGGAAATCTAATGTAAGGCATTTTTATTTTGATAAATCTTAGAATACTCTTGTGTAAATCTCAATCCCGACAGTAAAGTCAAAGCAGAACAGAATTCTTGAGCAAAAAAACCTTCAAAATAATAATTTCTATAACTTATTATTTCTATATTCGTTGAATGAGCTTGCAGCAATTTTCAATGAGGCTTTTCCTTGAGTTTGATAAATTGAATGGGTGACTTATTCTATAAAATAAACAAACTTTTCTGTGAATAATGATTGCACAATTTTAAGTCTCATGATGCTTAACTGGTCAAGGTCAAGACATGCGCTGGCTTACATGAAGATGTTAAATGTAGTTAAGATAATGATAATAAATAGTTTGGAATTAAACATTTTTGTACTTTAAATTTGAATAACATTTTATATTCAATTAGTCACCAAAATTAGCACAATTCCATTCATGTATCAACAAAAATAATATAATTTCTTTACACGAAAGACATGGAATATATAAGGCCCACAAAAAATACAATTTCAGACTTTAATTTCTATCCTATATTACATTTGAATATAGTCTTTTTCATTCAAAAGCCTCACAACATGAGAAGTCTCACTTCTAGTCTCATGCCTCGACATCAAAATTAACTTTACCAAACCAGTAGGATCTCTCAAAAACCTTGAAACTTTTAGACTGGCGTCTCCACTTCCACCTTGCATTAACCAATATTCCTTTCGAATGAAGCCCGTTTTTGTAATCAAACCGCTTTCAAAACCCTTCCTTTCTTCATCAGACCATGGTTGGAGTGCAAGCGACAGGAATCCACAGAATGCTTGTTGTTCTTCCTTGCTGGAGAAATACAGACTTCCGGAAGCCAATAGGAGGGCAGACCTCAACCTTAAATTAAATAATTAATTAAGCTCTGACCAAAAACAATCTGATCATCAGATTCTGGTGCTTTTAATTAAAAATAGGGTACCTTGAACAATCATTCCATCCAGCCATTACTCCCGGACCCAACTTATTCGGAACCATCAGCCTCCTCTCATCCATCAAGATATCCTGCTTTTCCTCCTTCCTTCCGCAAAACATGACCAAAGTTGACTTCGCCTTCTGTTCCCTCCAAACCGGCATCAGCTCATTCGCCTCGAACGGGCTCAGCACCAACAATCCCACCCATCCATCCTCCCTCTTAACCTTCGCTAGATACTCCACCGGTCTCAAAAACAAATCCGTTTTCGTATACTTCTCCTCCACAACCCGAATAAAGTCAGTCGTCGCAAAAACTCCCTTTCCCCACCCTTCCGGTTGTACATCTTTCCAAAACGTTGTATCTCTAAATATATCCGGCAGCCTCATAACTCCATCCAGAATCCTTACCGGTTCCCCCATAACAATCTTCTTTACATTTCCATGTAAGATATTCTTCCTCGCATTCGCCTTTCTCCTTCTCTCTTTCATCTGCTCCTCTTCAATCTCCGCTTCCTTCTCCATCTCCACCTCTTTCTCCTGCTCCTCCTCCAAGTTTCCTCCAGTAAAGTGCTTCTTATTCGGTATCTCTTCAAGGCACCTGACAACAATCATCCTCTGAATTCGCTCAAAATTCTCTCTGATTGAAGCCGGAATCTTGCAGTTGTTATTTCTCAACTTCAACTGATTCATCGAAGATGCAAACCACTTCCCAACAATTTTCACGATAAGATCCATCTCCACGTGTTCTCCATACATCTACATCAAGCTCGTCACCTCCGCATCCAAACACTGATTTGCCATCATCTCCACCCTTCCATCTAACCTCGGATCTTCTCTCCGGAAATCAAATGTCTCAAAGCTCTTCGGGAAATAAAGATTATCCTCAGCGGCCAACCTTTGCGCGTAATTCCTCCCAGCAATAGCCCAATACAGAAGCCCTTCTTCATTAAACCGCTTCGTATTTTCCTTCACCCACTTCAACAAATCATTCGCTGTTACATCTCCTCCCATCAGACTACTCGACTTCACCTTATCATAAGCCTCACTTGACAAGTAAAACATTACTGATTGTCCCTTGCCCAAATTTCGCATCCGCATTGACGCCTGGATCAACTTACTCCTCAACATTCCTCTCCCAACCGTCACACAAGCCTTGACCCCATTTGGAAACTTCAAGTCAGTCCCTCTCGTATGCTGATCATCCAAGAAAACGCCACATTTCTCTAGTCGCCCTTGGAAAGAAGATAATTCATAAGGAATATCTCGTGCTGTTAAGCCCCGCACATTTCTGCATTTCACCATTAACTCCCCCCTTTTGCTAAAGTAGAGCACAGCCTCCAAATTCCCATCAACATCCAGCCATTTCTCAGCAACCTGCTCATTATTCAGCTCCAACATTAGCGCCCCCGCATCAATCAAAACCATTAGCTTGTCTTTCTTCATCAATTCCAAAATATCAGTACAGCCAACTCCAACCGGAAGCTTCCTCAACATTTGATTTTCTTTCTGAAGCAAAAGCAGCTCCATATTTTTATTTGTTTCTAGTAAACTTGGCAAGTCTTGCTGGGAAATAGTTGGCGGAAGTAAAATGCTCGAGTCGTTTGTTCCACTAAAGCCCGTGACAGGCCTGACTTGGCGCTCATAGCAGAGGTCCCACGATGTCATCACAAGTTTGGAAGGGAATTGCTTCGATTCCCTCGGAAACACTTTGCTTGAAAGCCAAAAGTTGATAACACTTTTGTGCTTACGAAATAGCCCAAATAGCTTTTGCTTCTGGAAGGGATCCCTCAAATTCAGACCTTGGAGTGATTCCAAATACCCCGGAACTTGATCAATTGGGATCAGACTTATCCAACTTCTGTAAACAGAGTCACCTCCTTGTTTTCCCTTCAACAGCTTAAAAACCTGCTCCAACTGAATGTCCTCTAGCCCGGAATGATAATAACTCAAATGGGTTAGAAGAATCGCCAAATCCGGATGTCCAAATTCAGTCCGCTCTGCCGGAACATCCTTGGCCCTAAAAGGAACAGCCATTTTCCTAAAAGCTTTGGAGTTATCCACTCCATACTCGACCCTCCACCTCTTACTCAGCCCCAAAGTCAAAATTCCCCTCCTCAAATACCCCGAATAAATCAGAAATTCTTGCATCTCCTCCCGATTTTCTTTCAAAATATCCAAAACCTCTTCCAACTTTTGCTTCTTGATTTTATCTTGAATCAAAAACAGCTTCACCTTCCTTTTTGTCTCTGCAGTCCCCACAAACTTTAGCAAAATCTTGTCTGCAACCATCTCAACAAATTTTCCATAAAGGCTCTCATCAGTCAACCGGAACGTTTGGAACTGGTGGGGAAATTGCTTGAATTGGCCTGCATTTCCGCTAAACTCCACCGCTCGCGGATAATCCCATGCCACTTCTTCCACAATCTTCAACAGCTTCTGGCAAACAATCCATCTCACATCCCCTCCATCCAAAGGCAGTTGCTCTCCAACCGTATAAACAAGCTGATACTTTACATTCAAAAGCTCATCACTCTCATCCATCACATCTCTCGCGTTCTCCTTCAAAAAGTTTTCCACTTTCATCAAAGCAATTCCAAGGTCCATCTCCTTCTTCAAGATACTATCATACGCCAAGAGTCTGAAAGACAACCTGTATTCCGGCAAGGTCAACACAATCCCTCCGTTTTCTAAACAATCCTCATAAACACTCCCAATCTCTTTCACACACTCCCCATCTATTTCCATATCCCTCCTGCACGGCACCATATAAACTCTTTTGTTCAAAAGTCCTCCAACCGCAAACTTCAAGATTGAATAATTCATATTCAGCATCGAGTCCATCACCGTAACACGACATAGCTCCCTCTTCCCCATTTGACTGCAGAGCATCGGCACAATCACTGAAGTCTTTCCCTCCCCCATATTCAACTGGGTTACTCCATTCCCTCCATTCGGCATTGATAACATCTGCCTCGCAACCTCCACTTGGATCGGTCTAATCATAATATCCAGCTCAAGTTCCAGTAAAAGCCATTCAGGATATTCACTTGGGCTCCAGTTTTTACAGCCCGAAATCGACATCTCTCTCTCCAGCTCGGATGTTTGTCCATTAGCTTTGTAAGCTTGGATGCGGTTAACCTTCTTCAAACTTGTCCAGAAACACGCCAAATTCAGAATAAGTGCTTTCAAAGATCCGTCAGTTCCTCCCACCAACTTCCTTAGCAAACTAGTTGGGTCTAATCTCGGCAAGATTCCAGTTGAAAACAGAATTTCACCTCCCTCATTTCCTTGCGATATCGTCCCTTCCATCATTTGCTCAAACATTTCAATCATTTGGTTAATTGCCGCCCTCACCGCATCGCTTTTATCCGGGTCATTGCAATTAAATCTGTACTGACTGCATTTGTGAATCATTCCAATGTCCTCAGCCTCCAGAATCAACACGTCCTCCAGCTTAATTCCCTCCTTCCACTCCAACTCCGCAATACTCACTTTCCCAACACAACTTCTTGACTTAACCTTATCATCTGCGTAAGGACTGGTGCTGAAACTATCCCAAATTTGATTAAGCTTTGTCTGCACTTCCACCGCAAATTCCTTAAAGACTTCTGGTTGATTCCTTTCCTTCCATTCTCCTTCCAACTCTTCTACCAAGTCATTATAATCCACAAAAATATGATGGAGAAGGGACCTTATCGCTTGACTTTTAGTCAAATCCACTTCACCACGTGGGGGTGGCCACAATGTCATCCGAATTAGTTGGACCACCGTTGCAATTATAGTATTACGAGAATTTAAGAAGGTGGCAGCATCCATACCTAGCTGCTCACGAGCATCTTGAAAACTAATCAGATTCAACAAGACATCCTCAAAGACATCGTCCAAGTCATCGTTGCCCGTCTCATCCAGTCCATCCAATGAAATATCTGGAACTTGAGGAAACGAAGTGGAAAATACGGAAATGATGTGGAGATTCACGACCTGCTCCATACTCTCCTTCTTATACGCCATTGCGCATAAAATCAAATCCAATTGGTACTTCTCTAACGCACTTTTCTTCCCTTCTCGGGCGAGCTCATACATCTTCAGCCAGTTTGTTCTCAAGTCCATCTGCAACAGATCTTTCACTGATGTTAGGGACAATGAAGAATCAAAAACATTCTCATTCGAGTTCAGGAACCGAACCAAATTGTTTTTCTTGAAATACTTCCAACCCGTTCCTTTCACAGAAGTGCTTCTGGCAGCGGCTATTGCAATGGCAGAATCCAAGCTAAAGCCTTTGTTTCTCGAGTATTGTAATTGAACTGATTCATTTCTATTTTTCAGCATTCCAAGATAACCAGAATTGAAATATTTCTTATCAACGGCTGCAGCATCATTGTAGAAACTCTTGAACCGGAAGTAGCTTCTCAACCTCAGCTTCAAAGACGTTTTTACTTCACCCTCCTCTACCTCTTCATCTTTCTTTACATCCTCTTTCGTCACATAATGTAAAACATTCAGCCTCTCACTATCCTCAATTAGCTTATCAACGATTATCTCAAATCCATCAAACGCTGCCATTGAAGGTAGTCCTTCCGGCCACTCAATAACTTCCATTGATCCTTCTTCTTTCTGTTCACCTCTGAAAAATTTGGTCCCATAATAGTATCTTTTCGGACTCAGGCTTTTGATAAACTCGAGAATCTTTAGGCTCTCCTCATCATACGGTTTCGAACTCCAGACATATCCCGATTGAAGAATTCTCACTGCCATTTCTGTCCCAGTTATTTCGGTGAAGTCATCCGGGATCGGGGTAGAGGTGACTGCATGTAGAGCTGCCAAATATAACCATGCGCGTTCACTCTTATTCGCCACCAATCTTTTCAGAACTGGGTCAAATTCGTATACGAAATACGGAGGGTGTCTTAATACCTCCAAATCAATCATTGTCGGGTGGTGAACATCCTCAGGAATCTTCTTAATTCTTATATCTTCCTCATCCTCCTCCTCCAATGCCCATTTAATATGTCCATGCGGCACCAAAAGCATCTTCTTCCCACTTAACTCATTCTTCAGAGTTATCCCGTTCTCCAGTCCAACCAATATCTCGTCAGCCCCTTTGGTGATTTCGTATCCCGGAAATTCCAAACTCACGAGCTTCAGCTTATCCACCAAAAATCTCAGATTAAACCGGGGAAGACATACTGTGACATTTTCACTCCCATTGGTCATCTGAACCACAACATTTTCAGGAATTTCGACCCCAGACATTATCCCACATAAATTCTTGAACCCTCTTGAATTCACTGAGAAGACAAAATCATTCGTTTTCTCACACATTAAGTGCCACGTTACTGACTGCGGTGCTTTCTGAACAAGAACGTATTCATGCGGAAGCTCATAATCCTTATCTTGAACCGGAAGTCGTCTGAAGTACACAATTTTCTTGGTGCAGTCAAACCAATGGCCATAATTCTTCACAAGGTTGTCCGAAAAAAGTCCAGAAAATACTTTGGGGTCGAGCAAGATCAAGACTGTTCCATCCTCCGCTATTTCCTTGATAGTCAAGCTTTCTCCTTTATACCAAATAAATTCGTAATGCTTCATATGAAATTTTGTCACAGTCCTCATCACTCCATTCGCTTCCGGTTGAACTCGCAAATGAACATTTCTTCCAAAAAAGCGTTGAAATAATGGTGACTTTTTAATCTCCGAAGGGAGCTGTGATTGTGGATTCCCATCAACCAAGAAGGTGCCTTGAATCAAGTCATACAATATCCTAACCTTGTCCTTTGGAGGTTTCTCGAACACAATAAAAACTGCATGATCAATCTGACGCCTGTCAATAGTTAGTCCCGCCAGGTAAGATGACCCTTTAAAATCCTTGGCTTTGTCCCATTTCTCTTGCACAAATAATCTGAGAGCTTCACGCGCTTGGACATTTGTAAATACGTCTATTTCAAGTCGTAGCCTTAAAGGCACACTCTTCCCGATATTCAGCAAAAGGTTCATAAACCCAGATAACTCCAGCGACGCCACCGAGGTCGGACTATCCTTATCTTTTTGATTTAGAATCGAGACGGTGTGCAAATATTCGATATAATCTTCGTGACTTCTGATGACCTTTGTCCAATGGATGTTCTCAGAGAAGTTGTAAGAAAGAGCAGAGCTTATCCGGATTACTAAGAAGAGTCTTGTAAGTTCCTTCAGGTTACGAGGGTCTTGTTCATGGGCGAGTTTAAACTCAATCTTCCGACTCCATTCCCTTATCAATGAACGAAATGGCTGGAGCGCTTTTTGGTAGCCAAATTCAAAAGCTTTCCTATTCAATTCCATAATCCTCACGGTGATAACCACAGCAGCCATTAAGATAAGTGGTTTAGAATAATTAGTCTCGTTCTGCTTCAACAGGTTCGCCAACATCTCCAAAAAGACCTGAGCAAAGTCATCCTCTCCAAAATCGAAGTGGGCGTCCCTCCCAAATTCATTTTCTGAAGGGCCCAACTGCCAAATAGTTTGAAGGATGAGGGCAAGCACCGGCTCCTGTTCCAGCTCAACTTCTTTACAATAAATGGCTCTGTAAAGGTTCCTCGGTTGCAAACGGTATCCAGCTCGAAGGGAACCATAAGCTAAGAATTCAGAGTAAGGAAGGTCCAAATGGCACTTGGATTGATTCGCAATCACATAATTTTGTGAATGGCTGTACGACTCTAGACATTCCTGAAGGTCAAGATAAGGCCCAGATTTGGCAGTTGATATTAGTTGGAATGAGCACAATCGTTGGAGCTTTTGTAATGGCGTGATTTGCTTCTGTTTGCTTTTCTGTTGATTGTTAGCTTTCTTCCCTTTCTTTCCCTTCCCCTTTTTCGCCTCTTCTTCTGGAGTAAAAATCCCGTCAGTTGAGAATTCGTAACTGTAAACGCATTGTAATCCGTTGTCAAGAATGAAATGCTCGTCCTTCAAAATCATCACATTCGGCTTATTTTTGACATAGCAGGTGGCCGCCACATTTAGACATTTACTCCCAAACCTGATAACTCTTGGCCTTGATAACTTCTTTAACAAATCGGGAGACATGTAACGACGAAGATTTTTATAGCTTGTCCATTCCACACTAATAGCCTTCTTCTTAACTACGAACGCTGGCCTTTCAACAAGTCCAAATGTCAAAAGGGCGAGGCAATCCCTCAAGCAAAATATTTCGTCGGGAATCATCAGCTCAAAAATAACAGTATTTTGCAAATACTCTTCTTTTGGCAAAGGTCGCTCGAAAATTGCACAAGATGAACTCGCTTTCCCCAGTTTATCTTCAAGTATGCATCTTTTGCAGTGGACAACTCTGACGTTTTTCATTTCCGTCTTGTTTTTCCTCTTCTTCCTAGCCTGGACCTCCTGCATTTCATAACGACAGGCACAAATTCCTGCTGTTTGGAGTTGAATGGAGAAATAGGAGCAATTTGTCCTCGCCTGGCTTATCATAACCAACCTTTTGATAACTTCTTTTTCCGCCTCTTGCAAGATATGAAGCCTTAACTCTTGCATCTGTTGATTCATCTCTGCAAACCTCACTGAGAAGCTGTTTCGCTGCGGAGTTAAACTAATGATTCCGGCCTTAATGCGAGCAACGTTATCCCTTGACCGGAAGTATTTGAGGATGTCATCAAGTAGAGTCATGTCTTCTTTGTGGGGAAGAAGTAAACAGTCAAATGCCAAACAGTCTATGCCAGAGGTGTAGTCGTTAATAAGCGGAAACCTTGCTGCTACTCGCCGATCCAGAACTTCCACCGCTTTTAGCACCGACAACACCATCTGGCTAATCCCAACTGGATTGGAGTTCTTAAGATAAATATTTTGAGCATGGAAGACATAATTCTGCACCAATTGAAGTATTGTCCAAGCGTCAACACTTTGGAGGGAAGTCTTCATAAAATATTCCGCATCATGAAGCCAGATCCGTTCCTCCAAATTGTAATCAGTTGTTAAATTTAGCATAAAGCCCATAATGGAATCGATAGTTTTGAAGCGTTGGAGCCCAGCCGAAAGTAACATGTCACTTGTGAGCTGTATCTTGTCTTGTGGATCTTTTTCAGCCTGTCGTGGAGGAGGGGGTTCCTTGTAAGCATTTAGAAGTGGAACCTTATGCTCGAGGTCGCTCTGGCTTTGACTGTGGAAATAGAGTTTTCCATTTTGGAAAGGTTTTATCAATACCTTTTGTGCATTCGCATCGGCAGCAACTGTCAGAAAGTTTTCCATAACATAATTTAAATTGCCCACAACAATCTCCACATATTTCAAAGTCTCGGTTCGAAGCACCTCCAATTTCATTGGAAGCATTGAAAACGCATCACATTTTGAGGTCGCTGACAACCTTTTGAGTTTGTAAACTCTTCTGCCGATTTTAGCTAATAGTTGAGCTCCCAAGTCCAAATCCAGCTTGCACTTGTTTTCCGTATCACAGTAAGCGTTACAGAGATTAGTTAGCACCCGTAGAATTATCAGTTTATAAATCAACTTGGAATTATTAGGATCGCCTTTGAGAATCTTTAAAAGCCTTAATTGCAACGCCACCTTAATTGAAAGCCACAACCCTGATCGACGAAAGGGCAAGAGGTTTGAAGACATTGATACTGGCTTTAAGGTTACTTGATCCCTGATCTTTTTTGAAACGGAATGGTTTGATTTAACTCCACTTGATCCAGACGGGACGAGAATCCCAACAATCCAATCACTAATCAAGAAAGGCTCAGCTACATCTCTACTGTCCAGATAAGTTTGTTGGCGTTTATCAACGACTGGAGTGGAAACCCCAAAACTTTCCGTCGAGAGTTGATATAATGCTTTGGAAAAAGCTGAAGACTTCAGTAGGCTATCGTTTTGAATCATGTCACTAGTTTCCGGAAAGGTCATGGACAAATCTCCAACATTACTCATCACAACTTGGGAAGGTAAGGCGGCTCTAAAAGTCTCCACCAGAATTGTCCCGTTTTCTGTCTTTTCGATAAGAATAGTTGAGTTCTGCTTCCGAACGTAGATTGGAATAGTAGACACATCAGGTGAATTTAAATACGAATTGAACTTTTCTCCAAATGCCTTTTCTTCTTTTTTTATACTAATCAAACTGGATTGAAGGACCTCCCAAGTCTCCAGCATTGTTGTGACATCTTTGAGTTCCGTAAGATTCGATTTTTCAATCAAATATGAGACTGACTTGTTGGCAAAGTTAAGAATGAATTGTTCCACATGGTCCAAGTATGGTTGTTCGGAATCAGGTGTCTTTTTCGGGAGCAAGAGGTGGGTAAGAGCTCCCACAATAAAGGCGTCGTCGTCCATTTCGCGTCTGTAACAAAAAGCAATAAAACTATGTAAAACTATAATAATCTAAATACCCAAGTTTTAAAAGTTAACTTAAAAGCAAACGAAGAAAAATTACACTTTAATTGGTGATTGGCGAAACTACAAGGTCATCTTCAATTTGCAATCATCATTTTATCATCACAATCTGGCCGGATTTCTGCAAATTTAATAGTCCATTTATATTATAAATTTTATAATCCAATCATATTTAAAATTCAAATAGAAAAGTGGAACCGAAAGTTTACCCAAAATTTTATACTTTTTTACTTGTGAAGGCTGTGATTGGTGATTGATGTCGCCCTTCCTCCTGCTCAACTGTCAACACAAATTAAAAATATTTACCCTTTTAGATATGCTTTTTGTTTTAAAAAAAATATGCTTCAATACATTGAATGTGAGAACGAATAATACATTCAACATATTTTTACACACCTGTAGTTTAATTAATCAAGATGGCAATTTTAGCAAAAGTAAACTGATCTACTTAACTAAAAGTTAAATGGTTTGGCTCCTGGCCCTGGAGTGAATGAAGATAAGATGATGATATGAAGTTTATGAACGTTTTGACTCGTTTTTCTCTCTCGTCTCGTCAATGCATTTTTGCTTGTTGATAGGATAACGTGGAGCAGAATTGCACGTGGTCGTTCACTTCACTTCAAGTTGAGTTTCAAGTTGAAACTTTCAACAACTTCCACCGTTTTTCTTTTCTGAATGAGATGAATGCTTTTAGACTGAACAAAGTCGAACTTGTTTTTTTTTTGTGTATGAAAATGCCACATGAATTTCTGACTTGGTTATATCAAGTTGCTATTTGTTTCTCTTTTTAAATGATTTTTATTATAATTCTTTTATTTTCATACATTTTGCATCAACCTTATCTTTAAACAAGACAAGCAAATTAACTGTGTAGTTGGTAATATGCATATAAAAATTAACTTTAGTCTCCCTTGTCAAAGTTGAAAGACTTGAAGACGTAAAGAAAACTGTCTTTGGCTTTTAATTACCCTCTTGAGTAGTTTGGGGTTGCAGGTTGTCTTAACAAATATTTCATTATTCCCATAAATAAGAATTGAATTGGAAATTTCAAAGCTTTTCTAGTTCTCATCAAGCAATTTCTTGCTAAACTCAAAGCAATTTACACACATACGTAGGGATTTGTATAAAACAAAGTTGATCAATAAGCCAAGTGGAATCATCACGAAATATACTATTAGTGGAACAATTTGCTATCCCAAGAAGGTAAAGCTGTTTAGTAAAACAATTAGGATGAAAGAAGGGGTTAAGTAAGAAGCCATAAAATCGCTTACAATTCACTCTTCCCATTTCAGTAGGATCCGCACCTGGTTATATGTTTTGGGTGGTTGTGCAAAATGGTAATTTAGAAATTAGGCAAATGCACCGCAGGACACTATTGTGATGAGCTAGCATTAGGTTCATAGCGAGCACGATGACACGACCTACTTCAAAACAGCTAACGGCCATAAAGAATATCCTAAGTGTAAACATTATTGAGACTGGTTCCTGGGAAATATTACCGAAGACGAATTGGATTCCGTAGAAAAATGGGTCAAATTTTAGGTACACGACTGGATAAGGCATTACCAGGACAAACATGTTGGGATAGAAGACAAGTGAATGGGAAATCACTCCAAGAGCCTCTCCACCCTTTATGTTAAAAAGTTTAAATAATTCAACAAATAATAATTTAAAATGTGTTTTGAACCCAGGCCAAGCATAGCATGGGTCATTGGATAGCTTCCTTTCAAAGTCGAATAATATATAATAATAAGAATAATATATTATATTATTAACAATTACCTCTACTGAAAACCCAATTCCTTCCAAAAACAATCTACTTCCCAACAGACTAAAAACTACAACAATATTTCCTTCAAACTCGCACTTTTTGACTTACTATTATAACCTTCCAAATAAAAATTGCCATTATTCCTCTTCTCATCTTTTAAACAACTAGCTATCACATCAATAATACTCATCCACCTTTCCGTTATCCCCGTTTCCCGGAACCAATCCAGTCATTTAATCAATTAATTATGTAATAATAATAATTTTCATACCTTTTGCATTTCAGATAAACTGAATTGGATTGAGGAATAACTTGATCAATAAGCCAGTTGATTTCAGTAGCAAATTGAGTGAATATTTCACATGTTTTAAAATATAATTTTGTCCTGTAAAAACCCAAAATTTTATAACAAGAATAAAAACAAGCTTAGCACAAACAGGAAAACATATTTGTGCTTTGAAAAAGGTAAAGCGTTAAAAAACTTTGTTGTTTTTATGAAACGTAAATAACCCATTACAAAAGTCCTATTTTGACGAGTAATAGATTTGGATAAATTAAATTTTCTGGTAAATTGTTGGTGGAGGCTTAGGGAAAACAATTTATTCGAACCAATAAGATTTCATGAGTTTGATGTTTAACGACCTCGTTCTACATTATTCGTTTGACATTTTATTTTAAAACCAGCAATCTAATCAAAACTACTTTCTACTCTAACCTATTTTAAACTTAGGAAGGGATACTACAAAACCAGAAAATTT
>JAHZMU010002731.1:0-13404 GCA_027743725.1 Rambutsinella grinnellia | reverse complement strand
AATGGTGTAAAATTGCACCTACGCCCTTAATCTCAGCCTACATTTCACTATTCCATCAGCTAATTTCATAACTGTAATAAAAAGGGTGTCCCACTTGTGATATTTGCGGTTTGAGTATTATTGCCCACATATTTCTAAGCGAAAAGGAGTACGCATCTTTTATTTGGCAAGTGAAAAAGTTGCAGAGCCGGCTTTTCCAGGGGGCATGTCGTAATACAGACTTGCAAATGCAAATGCATCACCACCTCGAATGTGGGTAAGAAGTATCAAACTTTTAGCAAAAGCAGGAAGCTTGCTGACCCTAACGGATTGAAAATAAAATCAAGTCGAGAAAGAAAACTTTCTTATGCAAAGTATGAATGAGGTGTAGCCCAACACATTACTTTAAGTGGTCAAGTTAAACCCGGTCCGATCTTTATGATTAGGAAAAATGGGCACAAACAGATTCTAATTGAAAAGGCAGAAGACGCATGAATATGTAGAGAGATGCATTATTCATCCCTTTTTATTGCCATCCTTCACCTACAACTTGATCTTTGCTCGGGGTTTTGTGTCTACACCATTTTACTTACAAAATCTCGTTTCGCCTGTAACACTCTTTACCTTTTCAAATACTTCAAGTAATACGCTTGCTCCAATTTATCTGTTTTGAACAGTTTTTGAAACTGATTTCGTTTCATTTTCTTTCAATCTTTTCACCTGCTGATATTTTGATCAAAAACTAACTCAATTTTGATACTTTGTCTTCATAATCAATAACTAATCAAAATATTTTCTCTCCGATCCAAATCTTTCTAAAACATTGTCGGCTAAAAAGATTATTCCATCACAAAAGCTCAACCTTTCCCTCTCGACCGTTCTTTGCACGATCTTTGCATAATCATAATTTCTCTCGGTTCATTACGAATGGAATTGGTTCGGTTGTAATTGCAAAAAAACTGTGAAACTGAAAGCTTTTTTTAAATGGGATCATGAACTTCGTTTTCACTAATCAGAGCACAAGTACCGCTAAGTAAAAATCTCTCTTTAAATCTTGCAAAATATTTACATCACACTTTCCATTGGAATTGCCTCATAACTCGTAATTAACAAATTTCTTCCTTTACTTTCGACACTGATTGACCTTTAAGTGATTTATAGTATGTATTGCGTGCGCAATTCCCCACTAATTCTCCTGCAAAAAAATGTAAACATGTATTTCCCTAACTTCCTTTTATTGTCTCCTTTTATACAAAACAATTTCTAAAAACACCTTCCATTTTGTAATTACAAGTGTAATTATCCATTTCTTAAAATCGAAACGATTTATCTCGAAAAAAAGTTATCATATCGGTGTACCTTTTGCGTGGGAAGTTGTTACCGAGATTACCTTATTATGTATAATATTTAGTGCTACAAAGTTAGTGTTGACTTTGCAAAAAGCATTCACTCTTTCGGTTTTATGTAGCTCAAGAATGATGGGAACTAGGGAACCCCATTAACCTGTATGTGAGCTGTGCCCTCTGAGCATTCTCTCCAACCATTTACTACACAGTAATAATTATGATAATGCAGTGCCCGCTTTTGATTTTCATAAATTGCATGCAAACCATTTTTTCTTAAAGCGGGATCAATTTTTCATGCAATCTTCTTCCTCTCTAAACTCATGTCGAAGTAAAACGGAAAGGAATAAGTGAAAGAGAATAGCTCACGCTCACTTTAATTCCCTTTCTTGCCTATTATTTAGATTTTTTCTTTCAAAAAGGATATAAAATTTAAAAAATGAAGAGAAATGAACTCACTTTTTCGCATATTTCACTCCCTTAAGGATCATCTTCGAGGCATTCAAATAGTCCTTAGCTTGACTCGGGTCTTCGCAAGCGACACGATAGAAGCAATCGTAATTGTCCTTTTCTGCAGCTCCCAAGATATAAGTCATGATAAGGAGTAACTCTCCTTGGCTCATGAATGGCCTATTCTTCTCCATCAAGCTACGACCATGACCACCACCCCATCCATGTCCGTCATGACCTCCCTTGAAACTTATGCCGCCAAAGTAGAATAATCCGATTCCGAAAATTATTGCTTTGAGGACGACGAGAATCAAGAGATTTGTCAGGTTCAAAGTTAGCACTTCCGAGGTTGAATGGGAACGGGCTAAAGCTTTTGCTGTTTTGATCAGAGCTCGAGTCACGTCAAATTTATCGTCTGAAACCTCCGATTTTTGTTTAATTACTGCTGTTCTGCTAGAGTCTGATGATCTGGATCTAAGCTTACGTAGTTTTATTGTACCTGCTGGACTAGATCCGGCAAAAGTACATGCTACGAAACTTACCAGGATTAAAAGGCATATGCTTTGCTTCACCTTCATTTTGCACCTGAAAAATTCAATTAACCATTTTATTACCAATTTAATTAAAAGCCTCCTGCACAGCCTCATAATCACTCTCAAACTTTCCATAATAAATGTCAGTTGTAAATTCCCCCTCATGATTATGATATTTTTATGACCTGTCAAATAATAATTTGTACTGAAATAACTTACTTGTTAAAAGCTGAGCTTGCAGCTTCCTTTTAATTTCCTAATTTCCTTCTTGTTCCTCTCCAATTTAGGAACAATTTCACCCACACAGTTCCACACTACCTGGAAGTAATTATTCACTTAAAACCTTGTCAATTTTCTCAGGCTTTACTCACGAGTCACAATATTATCTCTTAAGAGTTGTTTGTTGGTCACACAAAAAAACTAAAGGTTTGACCCGGATTTGCTTAGCAAAAGGTGAAGAAAAAAATTTAAAAACTTGGTCTCCTCTCTCGCACTAGTCACTGCTCCCACTTCCAATCATTCAGTAGAGTTGAAAAGCGGATCCTACAACTTTTCTCTCTGCTTTACCCTACAAACCAGGTCTCCCCAAGCCGAAAGGTGAGTCCCGCAAAACTAGAATGAATTCGTGACACTCTTCCCCCTACAAAAACGTTTTCAGTAGTAAAGATAATTTTTTTATTGTGGCTAGCGCTATTCACTGATGTCTAAGGTGATGATGATGTACTGAAGGAAAAGCCAGTTTTCACAGTCTCTTCTCACTACAATACTATGTAATAATAATGGTCCTTTTCAGAGAGCTCGTATAATATTGATGAAATCACTGAACGAACATCGAACCTGTCTCCTACCCAAGAAAACGAGCAACCTCAAAATTTTGTAAATGACTCGCCAAGCACAAAGTTGTCCGCCGTGTTCGAAACTATCAACCTCACTGTCCAAGGAGGAAACGCGCTTAGTAAAAAGTCAGAGAGTCACTATTAAAAAATCCTAATGGTTCATAGGAGCCTTGTGCTAGGGTCCTGCCAAACAACAAAAGTCAAATGAGCACCTTTTTCTTCCTCTCCTTCACAGTGAACTTTTAAGTCACTAACCGAGAAGGACAAGACCGGTTTTCAAAATGGGCTCTTTTCATCATCAACTCTCAACCTTCTATAAAAAAATATATGGCAAAAGGTTCAGAGAAGATGATATAAAGGAGCACATATTTATTCGCCAAATTTTTTATATCTGTAGACAGATATTTATCATCATATTTGAAAATGTATGAAATGTGTAGTCAATATCCTGGCAATTGTTCCCCTTTTCTCTACTAACCCTTTACCATAGTCAAAAAATAAAAAGTTAAATAATGCTCTTTATAATTACCTACCCTTACATGTGTCTATGATCTCCTTCTAGAGAAAAATTCTCCCAATATTTTTCTCAATATACGAACTGACCGAGTCTCACAAACTTACTGAATGAAATTCAGGAAACTCTTTAAGAAACTCGTGTAAAATGATTAACTACAAATGTCTTCTGTTAGTGATACACTAAAAGATAATGTGTGAGCGATCTCTGAGCCCTTTGGAGGGTAAGGGTTAAGCTTTAGGTAGTTTATAATGGAATAGGTAAGAATATTTTTACACCGGTATAAGCTCATGTAAATTTTCTACATTGGCAGTGACAGTGATTCCTCATTTACTTTCCTTCAGGAAGTTAGCTCGCGTGTGCACCTGCGCTTTAACACTTTATAGTAAAAACTAAATGTAAAATAAGAGCAGACAATGTCACATGGCATAAGTCTATAAATTTATATAAAAGTATACCAATTTTTGAACACCTGTGCCCCTACCTGTGTGAGCAAAGCTTTATCACGCGCAATGTCAACTTTTTCCCATGATTCTTACGAACTTTGTTTTGCGTGGTTTCATTCATTCTATAACCAACTAACCGAATGAAAGACAAAGAAAAATTATGAGAGGGGAGCGTGAAATAACGACTCTTATTTTCATCAGTCATATAATCGTGAATTAAGCATTAAAACGTGTAAAAGCACACAAAATATAACCATTTTGGGTAACCTCCGGACGACCCCAGTCTAAAAATCATAGAATGATAGGGTTAAAAGAATTTTTAAATGATGACTAACAAGTTTCTGAATATTTTGAATGCATTTAATTGCTCATGTAATATATAATTGGTGTTGGCGGAAAAGAATTTTCTCTTTTTCAAATTCCTTGCCTCCTGACTAGCTCATTGATAGTTGCAGAGCTACCTAAAATGAGGGAGGTGAATTTAATGAGAGGTGGAATATTTGTGGGGCATTAAAAGTCACAAGGAATATTGTACGGGTTGGGAAGGTGCTAATTATTAAGAATTTCAATATTAAAAAGAAATGATGATATCATACGTGGACGATGACATTTTATATCCGTTGACCTTTTCAGCTTTGATTTGAACTATGACGAATTTTTTAAAGAGAGAAAGCATAGATTTAAAAGACCTAATCAACCTAATTTCACTTTCTTCAGCATGACTAAATTGTGTGATAACCCCGAGATTTCTTTGATAAGCATTGTTTACTTGGGCTTGACCCGAGAAGACTTTATTGCTCGCATAAGGTGTGCAGATTAAAGATAGTAAATTATGTGCTCGTGGCTAGATTTTTAGTGCGCTTTTCATGCAAGTAAATATCAGGGTGAAATCGATCCACGTTTTTGACTTTAATACCGCACCGAAAGCATGCAAAATGTGGCATTTACGACGGCTAATGTAAAGTTAATTTCACGCATTGTGCTCTCTGCTTGCTCTCTAAGAATATCCGCTTGTTATTCACCTGCAATGACTTACTTTTCATTTCGAATTCTTTTAAAATTGCTCCAGTTACGTCTTAAGAGCAGCCAAAAGCATGCAATGGTGTCCTAAGAGCGCTAGAATTTTCTATGACGCAACTAATTCACTTTGAACTTTGTCAAGTGTCAAGTCAAAGAAACGAAAGTTATGAAAAGCATATTTCCGAAAGGTGTCATCACGAAAATTTGATAAATGCAGAAAGAAAAAGGACAATTCTTTATTGTGCTAGCTCGGATATGACATGGCAAGTATTTAGTATTGCGTAAATGTGAAAAGAATTATTTGATATGATTTTTGGAGGAATGAATTAGTGCGTAATGCGTGCATATCTTAACTTATTACTCTTATTGTATAACAAATTGTCAACCAAAAACCTAAAGAGCTTGAAATCTTTTGTCCTCCCGAAAAAATTTCACTTTCATAACATCTCATTGTCCTTTGTCTAACGTTATGACTTAACGGAATCTTAAAGCAGAACAGAGAGCTAAGAATAATCAAGAAAGTGCTACTGTTCAATTTTGTTACGTAATATAAGGACCTTAGAAGACAATTCGTTAATGGCAAATGTATAAAAATACGTCCACATATTTTCTGTGAATTGGAAATGTAAATAAAGGATGAAGCGAGTTTTCTGGAAGAAGAAAATATTGGAAATTTGCATTAAAGCTTTGACTGGACGAATTCACAATTATTTGCTGTCGTTTCGTTTCGTTATTTAGCTCTTTCTCCAAAAGCATACAAGAAAAATCATGAAAGGTGAACGCACTTGCATAAATTAAAATGTGACCCGAGTTTGAGCCAAACGTTGAAAAACGAATGGCAGACATGAAACGACATGAAAATCAGCTATCTGTTGCCCCTTTTACAAATTGGAAATTTTTCACGGAAACTGCATCAGCCATTTTGATAAACCTCATTCTTTATTTTTCCTGTTGGAAAAAGAACAACAGTTTAACTTTAGAATTGCTAAAATTATTAATTAAAAATGGAGGAGATCGGAGATCTGAATGGTGAGAGTAAGACAATGACGGAGTTGGAAGCTGAATTGGCTGAGGCTTACAAAATTATTGCGGGGAAGGAAGCAGAGATCCAGAGGTTGCTGGAGAAGAATGCTGTTTTGGAGAAGCGACATCTTCAAAGTGAAGGGGATGCAGATGACAGAGAACCGGAATCATCACAGATATTAGAGAGAAAGGCTGAAGAAATCATTCCGAAAGAGGTACAATATCGGTTAAAGAAGGATTTTGTCGTTTTTTAAAAGCTGCAATGTATTTAAAGTAAATAAAATTGTTAACTAAATTCATTATTTTTTTCTAGTGCTGGCGACTAGTATTTCAAAACTTGAGCCCAGAAGATTTGCTGAGTTGCCGACAAGTTTGTAAAACCTTCAATGGACTCTTGGACTTGGGAGAATTCAAAGGAAAGTGGAAATTCAAACTCATCTTACCCCTACTGCTTCCGTATCTCAAGACAAATGATCCCGTCCGCGATACTTGGGAGCATCTCTTCAACCCTCGATTAGCATGCCGATCCTGGCGTCACTGGATTGACGAGTATGTGAGTGAGGAGCACGGAACAAATTCCTTCCCCATGCCCCGAACTAGTGATATGCCACTACTCACTTCCTTTCGAACTGCAGTCGATGCTGGCGTGTTTCAGCAGAGGTTTCGTCAATGCAAAACAAATCCATTCCCGTCGAGGTCCGTTTACATCGGGAGTTCAGATATAGAACCAGTGGGGAGTGAGGATCTGAAACGATTGCAAATGGCATTCATTAGAAAGGTTGGCAAACTGTTGAAACAGTTTGGAACGCATATTTTTAGAATTCGGTTGTTCTTTGATTCTGAACATGTTTCTTGTCCGGATCCTTTGACATTGTGCAAATTAATAAAAGGGATCACAACTCACTTACCTAACCTGAGTGAGTTGGTCATACACAAGGACCACGAAGAGTCTGAACAAGATGATGAAGCAGAAGATAAAGTGGCTACTTACATCGAGGAAAACGTCCTTGGAGTATTGCCCAAATTACAAGCCTTGGGCCTAGGTGGTTTGGATGAGGAGGTGGAGAACTATTTACTAGACGCCTATGGTCCACAACTGACTGTATTGGAGACACGTTTCTCCCCTAATAGTCTAAGTCAGTTTCAGATGCAACAATTTAAAAATGTGCAAAAATTATGGCTTGCATTGTATGGCCCCGCTGACGACGCCCTTGAACCACTTCGATCTCTTCAATCACCATTAAAACTCCTCAAGTTGTCTTGTATATTCTGGTCAGACGATGAGACTTGGAATGTGGATAACGCTCTGCGCAATCTAAAGCATCTGCCAATAGAGTTGCTGGAAATCCACCTTTGGCTTTGGGAACGAGTACATTTCATAGAATCCGGTATTGATTTGGAGGAATACAAAAATGCGAGCATTAAGACCCTGATAATTCATATTGAAAAATCCAAATTTTCTGATGGTAATCAGATTTCATTCAACTTTCTCCAAGCACTCCCAAAGCTCGAGAATTTGGTGTTGAAATTTTCCGGAGAACAAATTCGGACAAGTCATCCTGCAGAATTACCAGAAGTGGTGAAGCTAAATGAGTATTTGTTTATGGAAGAAGGCACCGACTTGCCGTGTCATTCGAATATCTGGGAGAAGGTGCCGTCTCTGAAGACCATCACATTAGGCATAGTCCAGGATGAGGACGAGAATGTGTTCGTCAAGAAATCAATCTTTACAAGGAAAAAGTATGACAGGATTAGGATGATTGCTGAAGGAGACGGTCCAGAGCGAAATTAATTAGTATAATATGTAGTTGTAATTTTTGGAAATGAATTCTAATGGATTTTAATTAAAGATTTGAATTAAATGAATTTAAAATTATTTGTTTTTCAAAGTCATTAGAAAAGAAAAAAAACATTTTGACAATAAATCAGCGAAAGAAAATGCTATTCTCAATCGAATTGGAGGAACAAAGGAAAATCATGAAAGCTTTGCCATTCTAACACCGGTTGGAGAATTCTTCCGATGCTTTCCAATAACCCATAAATAAACATGCTTTTTCTCATGGTCAGTTGGAACTTCCAAGTTGGAAGCTGAGCTTTTGGAAAGTATCGAAATAGTCGTAACTTTAAAGGGGAAGAAGTTTTAGTTTTTTTTAACTTTAAAATGGAGGGGATCGGAGAACTGATTAATTTTGGGAGTAAGACAGTGAACGATTTGAAAGGTGAATTGGCTGAAGCGTGCAAAACTATTGGGGAGGAGAAGGGGTCGCTGGAGAAGATTGTTGTGTTAGAGAAGGGACTGGATAGTGAAGATGATGCTGATGACAGTGAAGCGGAAGTTAATCCATCCCCAATACTGGAGAGGAAGGCTGAAGAAATCATCCTGAAAGAGGTACAAAATAAACGGAGAATTTTGCTACACTGTAAAAGCTTAATAAATACAATTGCTTGCTAAATTCATAATTTTATTTCTAGTGTTGGGGACTAGTATTTCGAAACTTGAATGCCGAGGATATGTTGAGTTGCCGTCAAGTTTGCAAAACATTCCATCAACTCTTGGACTTTAAAGAATTCAAAGTAAAGTGGAACTTCCACCGGATCTTACCCATACTGTTTCCGTATCTCAAGATAAGTGATCCTGACTGGAGCCCTGTTTGGGACCATCTCTACAATGTTCGATTAGTGTGCCGATCTTGGCGTTACTCGATTGACAAGTATACGAGTGAGATACGTTACTTCCCCACCCCCCAAATTTTGCAAATGCCACTACTCAATTGCTTTCGAACTTCAGAAGATTTTGAAGAGTTTCAACAGAGGTTTGGCAAATGTACCACAAATCCATTCCCATCGAGGACCGTTTTCATAAAGAGTCCGTATAAAGAACCAGTGGAGGATGAGGATTATAAGGCTCAGATTCGAGCGCAAGATGCATTCATTGAGAAGGTTGGCGACTTCCTGGAACAGTTTGGAAAGCACATCTATAGAATGCGGTTGATCTTTGAGCAGATTTCTGGTCCGTATCCTTTGGCTTTGAACTTGTGTAAATTATTGAAAAGGATCACAATTCACTTACCCAACATGAGGGAATTTGACATAGTAGGAAACGAACCTCGGCCTGACTACGGAGAGGATGAAGTAGAAGTGGATTCGTTCGTTACTGAAAACGCACTTGCACCATTGCCCAAATTGCAAGCACTGGACATACATTGTCCGGTTAAGGTGGAGAACTATTTACTAGATGCGTTTGGTCCACAACTTACTCAATTGGAGAGGCCTTTCGTCTACAACCTTCTAAGTCGATTTCAAATGCAACAATTAAAAAGTTTGAGGAAGTTATGGCTTGGATTTAATGATATGCCCAAAGTCACCCTTGAATCGCTTCGATTCCTGGAATCACCTTTGGAACATCTCAAGTTGAATTGTGGGTCAGGGTCAGAGCAATCTCAAGTGACTTTGAATCTGGATGAAGGTCTACGCAACCTGAAGCATTTGCCAATAGAGTTACTGGAAATCCGCCTATGGAGTTGGAATTGGGGCCGAGTGAATATGGTAGAAACCGGCATCGATAAAGAGGAATACAATAATGCGAGTATTAAGACCCTGATCATTCATATTGATTTTGAGCAACTCGTACCCACATCTACTGATAGTCATCGGATTTCATTCAACTTCCTTCCAGCCCTGACCAAGTTGGAGAATCTGGAGTTCAAATTCTCTCAACAACAATTGGGGATAACTCATCCTGAAGAATTACCAGAAGTGGTGAAACTAAATGACTATTTCTTTGGAGAAGAAGGGACCGACTTGCCTTATCATTCGAATGTCTGGGAGGAAGTGCCGTCTCTAAAGACCCTAACATTACGCTTCGCCCAGGATGAGGACGAGGATGTGTTCATCAATTCAGTCTTTACCAGGGAAAAATATGAGAGGATCATTGCTGAAGGAGGCGACCCAGAGCGTAATTAAAGCTGAATTTCGCAAGATTCGTATTTGAAATACGGTATTTCTAGTTGTGTTAATTAAATTACAAAATACATACTTTGGAATTAATTTTAATCACTTGTGTTAAATGGAATGTGTACATAAAAATTTGAAAATGAATTTGAATGGATTTTAATTAAAAGTTTGAATGAATGAATTTAAAAATATTTGGTTTTCAAAGTCATTTTATGTGGCGTCTCTAAAAGGCATTTGATTACTTAGAAAATGTTTTCAGAATAATCAAGAAATCTTTGTCATTTAAACACCGATTGGAGATTTTTTCTAAATGCTTTCTAATAAGCTCATAAGCTTCATTCATTGATGATCGATGCTTTTAGTTTAGTCAGACTCTGAAAACAAGCTGAGCTAAACGTTTTTGGGAGGCAGCAAAACAGTCGTAAGATAAAAGGGGATTGAAAAATTTGAAAATTTCAATTAAAAATGGAGGGGATCGGAGAACTGACCAGTTTTAAGACAGTGAACGAGTTGAAGTGTGAATTGGCTGACGCGTACAAAACTATTGCGGAGAAGGAGGTGGAGTTCCAAAAGGTCTTGGAGGAGAATCACAGGTTGGTGGAGAAGATTACTTTGTTGGAGAAGAGACTTCTCCAAAGTGAAGGGGATGATGACAGAGAAGCGAAAGTTAAGCCATCACTTATACCGGAGAGGAAGGCTGAAGAAATCATTCCAAAAGAGGTCTGCTATTTTTGTTAAGTCGTTTTATGTAAAGGCTAAATTTTAAAGTAGGCAAAATTGTTAACTAAATTCATAATATTATTTCTAGTGCTGGGCAGTAATATTTAGAAAGTTGAACGCAGAAGATTTGTTGAGCTGTCGACGGGTTTGCAAAACATTCAAGCAAATCATGGACTTTAAAGAATTCAGCGTAAAGTGGAAATTCCACCTCGTCCTACCCCAACTCTTTCCATATTTGAAGACAAGCCATCCCGACGGCGACCCTTCTTGGGAGCATCTCTATAAATCTCGATTAGCATGTCGTTCCTGGCGTCACTCGATTGACCAGTATGTGAGTAAGGTATACGGATCAAGATTTTTCACCTTTTCGCGAATCCGCGAAATGCCACTAGTCACTTGCTTTAGAACTTGCGAAGATATTGAAGAGTTTCGGGAAAAGTTTGGCGAATGGAATGGAAACCCATTCCCATCCAGGTCGGTGTGCATACGACCCCCGGAAGAAGATGAGGATGATGAGGGTGATGATGATAATGACTACAGAGATCATGGACGATTTCAAACGAAGGTTGGCAAATTGCTGAAACAGTTTGGAAAGCACATATTTAGGCTCCGACTGTACTTTGAGAATCTGGATCCTTTGTCGTGGTGCCAATTAATAAGAAGTATCCCAATTCGCTTACCCAACCTGAAAGAACTCTTTATAGAAGATGGGACTGGGGATGAATATGAAGAAGATGAAGACGAAATGGAGGAAGTGGCTACTTACATCGAGGAAAACGCCCTTGCAGCATTGCCCAAATTGCAAGCATTGAGCGTTATTAGTGGTTTGGGGAAGAAGGTGGCGGTTGCTAATTATTTGCTAGAAGCTTTTGGTCCACAACTGATTCAATTGGAGACACCCTTCTCCGATAAATTCCAGATGCGAGAATTAAAAAATTTGCGAAAATTATGGCTAGAAGTGGATAAGCATCAAAGTCTAGAATCACTTCGACTTCTCCAAGCTCCACTAAAATATCTCAAGTTGACTTTTGAAGGGTCAGCTCAAGAAACGTGGTATATGGATAAACTTTTGAGTTATCTGAGGCATCTACAAGTAAAGTTATTGGATATCCACATGTGGAATTTGGACCGAGTGAATTTGACAGAATCCGGCATTGATTTGGAGGAATACAAAAATGCAAGTATTATTACCCTGATCATTCATATTGACCAACCCGAACCCGATTCTGATGATGATCATCAGATATCATTCAACTTCCTCCCAGCCCTGACCATGTTGGAGAACCTGGAGCTCAAATTTTCCGGCGAACAATTTCACACAACTCATCCTGGAGAATTGCCTGAAGTAGTGAAACTGAATGAATATTTGTTTGGGAAAGGAGGAACAGATTTGCCTTATCAGTCAAATGTCTGGGAGAAAGTGCCGACTCTGAAGACCCTTAAATTAGGCTTCGCTGATAACGAGGACGAGGATTTTGTATATTCACTCTTCACCAGGGAAGAGTATGAGAGGTTTAGAATCATTCCTGAGTGGTTCCTGAAAGCTTAATTCCTGAAAACTCATCTTCAAGTCTTGTTGAATAAATTACAAATTAAATACCTATACAATGAAATCCGTACATAAAATTTTTGGAAATGAATTGGAATAAAATGATTGAATGAATTCAAAATATTTGCCTTTCCAAGTCACGTTTAAATTCCTTATTCGTTAGTTAAAAAGCATTTTATTTGAGGAGCAAAGAATTTTTTTAACCCATCCATCCATATACCATTTTTTGCAATCAAATTGCTTCCGCATGATTGAAATCTTCCTTGATACATTTTGCATATGACCTGACCTTGCCATTGTCATCTCGTTGCCATTGAAACTATCGCAACGACACTTACCATGAATAAACAAACTCTCTCTCAATCAGAATCAGATGACGAATCACTCAAACTTGCAATTCCCACGGACTTTGTTTATCATCGTAATTGCTGTCAATTTAATCGAGTTTATCGTGTAGCTTTCATACAAAGCAAGTTAATTACTTTTTTTGAGTGGAGTTGGTTTTTTAAACTTTACTTTTTTTAATTTTCGGAGGAGATCAGTTGAAAAAAGTCGTTAAAAATGCCACTCGACGGGGAAGAAGGGGCGACCCCAATCAAACCATGGAACAGAAGCAATCTCTCCAACGCCACAACCAGCGTGGACAACTCAGCGGTGAAGAAGTGCTGGGATGGGGACTGCAGCTTGTCGCTGAATGTTACAACCGAAAGCGACTATGAACTGTACCTGACGGACGCTCTCAAGGGTCTGGAGAGGATGAATCTCACCGATGTTCTGGAATATTGTGATTGCGACGACCCCATGACATCTACTGATACGTCATTGGTGGAGAAATCGGGCCAAAGCGGTGATTCCGGACTTTCATCACTTGAATTGGATCAAGAAGCGATTGTCACTCCAGCTCGAGATGTCTCCTGCATTTCTCCAGAGTTCAAGTTCAAGATCTCAATCTACAGCAAGGTCAGGTCATATGCAAAATGTATCAAGGAAGATTTCAATCATGCGGAAGCAATTTGATTGCAAAAAATGGTATATGG
>JAHZMU010002730.1:0-35233 GCA_027743725.1 Rambutsinella grinnellia | reverse complement strand
TGCCGCTCTACAAGATCTTCAGCTTGTCGGCTCATAGTTTGAGAAGCTTGACCGGATCTCATTGACTGCCGCTCTACAAGATCTTCAACTTGTTGGCTCATAGCTTGAGAAACTTGACCAGATCTTAGAGACTGTCGCTCTACAAGACCTGAGGATTCAGCTTGTTGACTCGTAGTTTGAGAAACTCCAGCGGATCCAGTGAATTGTCTGCTTGTCTGGAGGTCAACTTGTTGGCTTTCATTTTGAAATCTTATAGACTGTCTCCTGTCACTTTGAGTCTCCTGGACAGGTTCAAAACCTGCGGATTGTCTCATATATTGCGAATTTTTGCCAGATGCCGTGGATTGTCTTTTTGTCTGGCACAATGGCTTAGGATATTGATAAAAATGAGCTGATTCTGCCGAACGTCTATTTGCCTCTACTCCTGTTGCTTTCCCTGATCCTACCATACTATGTGCGCAATTTCCAACCATACTGTTTTGGATCTGAGAGGGAGTTGATAGTAGCAGGTTTGTAGTAGAAGTTCCACAGTCCTTTACGACATATCTGACAATTGGCATGGGCATGGACGGACATTCAGTCCGACACTGCTTGCTTTTCTTCTTCTTTTTGGGTCGACCACATTTCATACCACACGACCTAGGATCATACGACGGAACGCAGGCATCCTCGCAGCAACCCACACGATATCCCTGTGGAAATTGTTTCAGAAACTTTGCGCCCGTACCAAAGCAGTGTTTGCGGTTGCGATCGGGTAGACATGAGTCGTATTTATTTAGATCCATCTGATCTGGAAAAGGTACAAAAGAATTTTACTTCGACACTTAAAATTCGGTCTGAAAATAGTATTTTTAATTACGAGATAAAGCTCTAATATTTTTGAAATTAGTTATAGATGGAAAGGTTTCTTCTCCGGTTCCCTGCCCGACGACTTGTATAGGAATATCTTCGGGATGTGGATTATTGGCACGATATCTTGTGAAAAGTAATCCACACGTTTTTGGTATTTCCTTGCATTTAGGACAACAGCACCCACAATTCTTTGGTATCACTTGTTGGCTATGTGAGACACTATGTGAGACAGTAGTTGAGACCTCGACTTCGGAGAAGGATTGTTCCATTACCTTTGACGTTTTCTTTTTCTTGCTTGGCTTACTTGGCTTACTTGGCTGTAGCTTTGGACAGGATGGTCCACAACAGGAAGGAGAATCTTTATATGGGTTGTTAGGAAAGCATTCATCTCCGGTCCTGTACCCTAGCCGCCACACAGGTCTTCCTGATAGCTGCCTGGCATGAATAAAATTGCTGACTTATGCTCCTGGAACATTTGGACTTAAATTATTTACTGATATTGCATAAAACTTACGGGTTTGCCACCATTTCACAACTAATGACATTTTGATTTTCATCCGAGAACCCTTGCGCAAGGTAACCTTCGATTGGTTTTGATTTAGTTAGACCTTGGGTCGCGGCGGTTGCTGAAGGAGACGGGGGAACTACAGGATTGTTGGAGGCTACGCACACACAACTAGAAGTAACCTCTGACGGCAAACACTCTGATGGCAACTTTGAAACATTGAGGCTTTGTTGAGCCTTGTTACTGGCATTTGGATTTAATTGTGGCGCTGTCGTCGATGGTTGTATAGTCGTTCCATTTAATTGTGACGCTGTCGATGGTTGCATCGTCGTTCCATTTAATTAGTGTAAATTGCACATATTGGCTAAATGAAGAAATGAAGCTACAAAAGTTTCAGAACAACTAATGTGTAATATGAGGAGACACTGTGCACAAAGGAAATTCTTCGCTAGAAAAATACGAACTAAGAGTATAAGAACAGGCTTTCCATAGTGAAATTTATTCCACAAAAGGATACACTTTTGATAGATTATGGTTTTTAAATAAGTTGACTAATTACTTCATTTACGCTACTTTGAATTCTAAAACTAAAACCATTTACTCTTCATGGCTTTATACTTTTCGGCCGCTATAAGTACACTGTCTGCTATATCTTGAGCTGCTTTCGTCTGACCAAAGTAGTCTACAAATTCTCCTTCAGGGTTGACCAGATAAATGATTATAGTATGATCCACCTGTCAAATATAAAATACACACCAGTTTTCACTTCCTGTCGACACACAAGCGACGCTTTGAGAAGATGGAAAATAGTCGCGTTATCAAACTTACAATGTAATCGTCTTCCTGATCTCTTGGTCCAGCACTAAAGTACACTCTATATGCTTTACATGCTTGTTGAACCTTCTCGTTGCTTCCGGTGAGTCCGATTATTTTGGGTGAAAATTCTTTCACGTATTTGGAAATCGCTGCAACTGAATCTCTCTCAGGGTCCACAGTAATAAATAGCGGAACAACAGTCATGTTGTTTGATTTTTCTACAGGAAAATTTTCATGTATAATTTTAGTTGCAAGTGAAGTGAATTTTAGCCTATTAATAGTCAAGTAAAAAATGGCAGCCATACCCAAGATATCTGATCGTTCCTTTGCGATTGCTGTTAATTATTAATTATTATTACTAGTTTACCCAATAGTATAACCATAATATGTTGCTGTCATTTACACTTATAACTGGAATAAATCATAACGTCCTAAAAAGCTGTTTACCTAAATCTTTTTCATACTTCAAATACATCATGAAGCCCAACATGAAACCTCCTACAGCTCCAGCTAGCCCCACACTTCTCCAGGAAATAGGTGACACTTTTTCCGTATCAGGACGACGCTTCGTTGGAGGTATTGCTGGATTACTTCCTGCCCCAGTACTTTCTGCAGTATTGCTACTGTACTGTCTAATTTGCATCTAAAATACAAGTTTCAAATTATATTAAATATTTCTTAAATGAATTTTTCCTGGAATGATTTTGTGGTAAATATTTACTGGTAAAGCCGGAAATCGCTGCGTGGCTGATGACACAAATGAAGTCTTCGAGTAACTTGCAGTTATCACATTCAATTGTCTGTAATACATGTTATGGAACGTATTGACTGAAAACATTCTGGAACTTGAAGTACCGGAAACTCCAATGGTCGGGGATATTCTAATAAGCTTCTGATTAATCGGCAATCCGTTGATGCTAACTAAATGACGCATACTCCTACTAGCAATGCCCATGGTTGTTATAAAGTGACCAGTCATTTTGACTCCCTTCTTCAGTCAGGTTCGTCTCGAACACTGGAATTGCTGAAATTGCACATTAATATTTACCATTCACCATTAGCATGTCACCATCCATCCAATAACTAAGACCATACTTTAAAACTGACCTACGATAGATGATAGAGACGACCTTTGTCACCAGTCACGGACACTGCGCCGGTGGTAACCTCCGGTTTCACTTTCAAGTTGAAACAAAGCAATGCACAATCAACCCGAATTCAGTCAATTAATAAAATAGCAAAAACCACTCCAATCTTAATTAAATCGAAATCTCACAAAAACTGCGATGACGAAATGTCCAGCAAACAGCAAAGTTCAAGTACGGAACTTGCACATACATGCACATAAAAAGTTTTTGGATAATACAAAAGTTGGCTTTCCGGTACAAATATGGGGCAAGTAGGGCCATTGTTTACACAACGTGTCATGATGAATCATTTGCATTTTGTTTTGCTGTCAAGTTGTGAATCAACAGTCAGCTGTGGCAGTGATTAGAAGATGAGCTAAACTGGTTGCAGCAGTTGATAATTTTTAGATTAGTGACATTAGGAATTAATTAGGGATATGATTTGTCCAAGAACATAAATATTTTACTGTTAAGTGACTACTATTTAATTGGATCAAGAAATTAAGTGTCGTTGCGTGACCCAAAAGGTAAGTCTACTTATCAGAGACAGACTGGGACTTGGACTTGAGGAGGAGAGGACTTGATTGTTTTTATAGTTACTTGAGCTTGAATTTAAATGCTTTCATTTTCTGTAATGATCTGTTTGAAAGAGTGCATTAAAGAGTAGACGTATTCATTAGGACTACTTTAGTATTCTTTAAGTAGAAAAAAGATATTAAATACGATTAGGATTAGGAATGGGATTAGGAGCTTATTATGTCAGACGAAGGTATATGGGACAAAGGTTTATTGAATGTTTCTGCTATCTTTCTTGGAATTTGGAGCATTGGAGCAACTGGTTAAGTATAGTTATATTATAGCTTAATGTTTTTTTTTAACTTTTCATAGATCAAAGTCATCCGACATGGGAAACGTAGAGATTGACATGGATGGTGATTCCACCTCCCTCGCGGGATCAAGTAATGCAGCAAATGAATTAGAACAGTACCTCCTGGAGCAGAAGCGTTCGCAAAACAACAATGTCCTAAGCTACCTTTCGAATGTTGGATCTAGTTTAGGAAAATATGTGCCTAAGAGGACTGGAACTGGCAGTATAGAAGATGATATTGCTGTGCGGTTTGGAAACATGTTTCGTTCTGGTTCCACGGCTAGTGCGGATAGTTCCGGAGTCAGTAATGGTAGCACATCTAGAGCGGCTTGCTGTACCTTGGTAGGTTTTTAATTTTAGTTTTTTAGTGTGATTGGCAATTATAAAAATTTACATTCGAAACATTTACCAACCATCTTATTTATTTTTATTTTACAGACAAGGAAGGAAAGAATTATAGGATTTTTCGTACTGCTCGGAATGGGAATCCTGTTCTTCATCTTATCTAGTTTGTACATTCCGGTTCTTATTTTCGCAGCTCGTAAATTCAGTATATTCTTTACACTTGGCAGCGTCTTTACATTCGCAAGGTAAGTAGAAACCTAACTGGATCTTTTAAAGTTTATTGTGCTAACTGAAAAACATGTTTTAATGCATGATTTGGTTTTGACAATTGTAGTCTGTCCATGTTATGGGGATTCACCTCCTTTGTGAAGCACTTGGTGACATCTGAACGGCTGCCATTTACCGTCATGTACTTTGGCTCGTTATTTGCAACTTTATACTTTGCGATAGGATTGAAGAGCACGATTTTTACCATAATTGGAATTATTCTCCAAGTTATTTCATTGCTGTCATTTGTGGTTTCGTACCTGCCTGGAGGAATAGCTGGGATGAAATATTTAACGAGTTTTGTGACATCAAGTATGAGCAGAAGTCTCCCTATTTGAGTTGAGTAGGTAGAATAGTTTAGTTTTTGATGAAATTATATACATAAAAAAACAAATTCCTACATACTTATCATCGCATACATTATCTAACTACTTCTGGATGTGCCCAGAGAACTCAAATTGTGTGTTGACTTTTTACGAATAAAATGTACATACTATTTATCACGAATCAAAAAAATCAAAGACATTGTGAGATTTCTTATTTCCAAATCAAGGTTGTAGATGGTTTTATTAAGTAATCGGATAAAAAATGTACATTGCTTTAATTTATTAACAATTTTAAGACTGAATTTATTATGTTTTATCGTAATCAATCATGTAAAAACCCAACAAGATTTTAGGTCGAACGATAACGGAAGGTAATATGCCTTTGAAGTGATCAATAAAATTAGTTTTTTTTTCAATAATAATAATCTTGATGTGTACACAATTATCGACATAAATCTGAGATTATTCATTTATGTAACAGCCAAAATACCGTAATATTGTCATTGAAAAATATTAACTAATGAGTCACCATTAACAAGTTTAAACGTAATTATAATACCGGTACGCAAATGTCTTTAAATTATTCTTGTCTTAATTGTTTCAAGATGAACCGTAATATAATAGTAGCATTTTATTCAGATAATTATCACTTCATATTCATAATATCATGCAAACTTTCAGAGTTAGAATCTTGTTAAAATTATCGGGATCATTTTGTGTTGCCTGTGAAGACTGATACAAAAGGCAAAAGGGACTAACATTTTCACATTAAAAGTTTAACAGACCGAATGAATTCAGAAATTCGCATTTGAAACTAATTAATCGATAGGCAATTAGACAAATCCCTGGCCTTTGGTGTGCGGAATGTTGGAACCCATGCAGAGATTGAAAAATAAAATTATTAACCCGTAAATACTGACTAGATTTTACATTTAGAATGCTTTATACTAATACTCTAATATACATATTTGCCTATCTATAATTTTGAACACCTTGTTTGAGAAGATTTTATTTACTTTTCTACCTTTAATTATAATCACACACTTTAAACTTTAGATAGCCCTATGGAGAAAGTAGTTGATTCCAGACAGAATGAGTTTTTTCACATTTAAGTTACCTGAAATTTTACCAGCGTTAATTCCTAATGACTTTCTTAACTGCAATTTTCAACAGCTTTGCATAACATTATCAACCTAATCAATCCAACAATTACTGTGAATAACTTAACCATGTTCATATATGCATTTTTATCTTATTTACAAGACGTGTTTGAAGTCAAAGGCAAAATTTATTGAAATGTACTTTTGGTTTTTATTCATATTGGAACAAAGCATCTATCTCTAACCTGCATTAGAATTTTGTTTCTTTTCTATTTTGCCGTTTGCTTCTGAGTAAATATGCCTTTGCCTAATTATCTATTGGATGATGAATCTGTATTTACAATAAATATTCAATACTCTTTCGCCATTTTTAAGCCATCATCTCGATCTCAATAAAAATATTCCTGTTTACAATAGTCCTATTATATTAAAACTACATCAATAATTTAGTAACACACATTGAATTTATATTTTACGTGCACTATACCCCCTGATAGTGATATATTTGTATCATACAATCAATAGAGCGACATGTTTTAAATGGCTAGTATATCGCTTGAATTTTTATATTTTATATTTTACAAGAAACAAGATTTGGTTCTGCATCTAGCAATAAAGCAATTCTCGAATATCATTTAATTAATGGTGAGAATCTTATATTTCCATCTCGCTATAAGATCGTCTTCATAAGCACCTTTTGGGTAACATGATATCTTTGGAACGTGAAAGTCTGAGACTTAGACAATCCGACGGCAGCAAGTCTCTGGGCAATTCATGCACTACTTATTATGCTACATTGCGCTTCAATGTAATATTACAAGAAAGGAACAAACGTTCCGTGAAGGCATTGCACAAATTTAGTATCAAATTCTGCCCTTGCCAACTCCTGAAACGACTTGTCAAGAATGGCGAGGTAGTCAGGTTTTGTGGCATCTCCTGAGCTTACCGGAATTAGTATTATCCCATCGTCTTCATCCGTATTGTCGTCTGGTTTGGGAATGAAGGTGGGCTCAGAGCAAAATTCATTTCGCCCCACTTTGTAAAGAACTACTTTCCCAGTTTCAGTATCCACTTTGCAAGCCTGTAAAAGAATGAATGACATTCATTGAATTAATGTTACTTAAGTGGATTGCAGTAGTTGGTTAATCTTTTTGGGCCATCTTACCGCATTTTTATAGAAACCTGTAATTAAAGAAAACCATTGTATAACATCCGTAAACAATCACTTATGACTAATCAGAAATAAGTGTACTAAAATAGCCAAACTATGTATGTACATTTTATCTCAACCCCTTATAACACTATCGATAGTGCTTTGTATTTTCAATTCTGTATTTTCTGCTTTCAAGTTGGCGTTTGCTGCTTTTAAGTTGGTGTTTTCTGCTTGCAAATTCGCAATTATAGCTTGCAGAGAATCTATTGAAGTAGATGGAGTAGCGACAACGGGCAAATTATGCACTAATTTGACACGTTTAAGTTGACGAGCTTTCTTTGAAGGAAAGCTTTCTAATACATCGAATTGTGTAGCACGAATTCCACTTAAAAACACACGTCCTAACTTCTGATTGAAGTCATTCAAGAAATAACGGGAAGTAGATATGTCTTCAGTAGTTTTATCGTTATTCTTGAAAATATATCCATCATAGAAATACTGTTTAGTGACTTTGTGTTGAGCAACAATAAGCTTATAAATCCGAGCAGGTGTACTCATCCTATTATTTCTAACTTGTACGTTATCTTTAAAACGAGTACCACTAAACAAATGAATTTTATATACTTTCATTGCACGTCGAATTGCATTACGCAATAAGTTCAATGCGAAAATATTAACGTTCACGTGCTGGTAACAACACAAAGATATTAATTTGGTCAAAGTATTACAAAAATCTGACAAATGCCCAATTTCAAAAAAGGTGTCACAATCTTCGTGAAGTTCATAATGGTGAACCATGGATTGCATGGGTAGAAGATTATCGATGTTGTAAGGTGCACTTATACGTGTACTCAAATCCTTCACTTCCTTCCTAACTGGGCCAGCTCTTGTGCCTATATTATGTTTTTCTGGGTCCATCTCTTCAAACACATCCGAAGCCACATTATGTACACTATCAAAACAAAAAAGTAATTTATCTCTAGCGTTCCACTCCACACCTAAATCACCAAATTCTAACAACTTGTCATAAAGATTTAGATCCGCTAACGTCTCCTCCCTTAATTCAGGTGCCATGTAGGGCACCAAAAGGTCCTCCGGAACATTATGTTGCTTAATCCTTTGATGTTTCTTCAACCGTGCACCTTCTACCGGTCGATGACACAAATAACATAATATGTAACCCTCTTTTAGTACACTCCTACAGAAATATGATTTGTGCCCATCCAAAGATTTATTTAAAAAGAAACTGGCCTCACAACCCTCAGCCTTACACCTAAACGTAAGTCTATCTTCCGGTATCGACATTTTAACAATTTAATTAATAATATAATTTATATTTTTCTCTTCACTGACTAAATGAAAGCAGATGACGGATATGATTTGGATCCGAGAAAAAAATGCATGTCATACTTGAAAAATCATAAGCTTTTTTTCGAGACTACGGCGTACGGTTATTTCTAATAAATATTACTTGTAAAGACATTACTTACCACTATCATATGATCCAGACGCGTAGAAGTAACGGTGATGTTTTCCAATATACCTTGGGTTAATGGTTGGTAATTCCAAGCCGGGTTCTGCCATCTTTTGTGGTGTCAAAACTATAGCATCTCCTTTACGAATTGCTGATCCTTCGAATTCTGGGATCGTTATTAAATTCTCATCTTCCGTTATATCCTGCGAAGAAAATTGCAAATTTAATTTACACTTCAATGACGAAACGCTGAAAGCACTTGTCTTTGTTTTTTCCTCACCACCACAAATTTAACTAATGGAATAACAAATCGGTATGTTTGCGACGGGTCATTAGCTGGAAACTCATTTCCCCGAAGAGCATCCAAATTGAATTTCTCCAGTAAAGATGCATTCGGATATGCGATGATGTCTAGAACAATCTGCAAAATTGAAACAAAACATTTTAATCAAAAACATTGTACTTTCTATATCGTTTATCTTAATTAACATTTTCCTAGCCCTCCTGTCATGAATAATTACAGCTTCTCTAATTTCCCAACGACCTTGGCATTTAAAAACATCTCATGGTTTTAAAAATCGTGAAGGGGTGGTAACTTTTTCTTGTGAACTTGCATAAAGATTATTCCATCCTAAACTAGTAATTTGCATTTTTAATTAGATTGCTACAATCAACCTACACCGTGAACCTGTCTGTTCAGTCCGTCAACTATTTTCGTGGTTCAGTAGCTGACATTTAATTAGCGATTGTGCATTTCAAAAAATCATGATTATTTATAGCACATACTAATGCACTCCATGGATTTTCCATTTAGTATAAATGCTTCTAGACTTGGCTCAAGTGTTATATTTTTTATTTTGTCAATAAAGTTTATTCAATAAACATTGACAAAAAATAAGATGGTCAAAACATGCATTAGTAAGTAGCCATTGGATTACCTCCCAACTGTTTCCTCCAATAACTTGCCACCTCAAATGATCATCATTCATTCCAAATTAAATTCCCAGCAATTCGTCCCCAATTCAATGCAAAGGTCACTAATTCACTAGTCGGAAGGAACCTTGATGTAGACCATGATTCTCTTTAGTTCTTGTCCTATTTCCTTTCAATGATAATATATCAATCGTGAACAAAGTCAATAAAAATACCTTTCATACCGCCCCACGCGTATTTTTATTGATTTTACAAGCTCTTAATTTGTTTACCTAAAAATGCAATTATTTCTACTGTTATTTTATTACAAATTGTAATTATGAAATTTGAGAGAAAAAGTTGTTTTTTATAAAAAGAAATATGCATTTTCAAGATAATGGAATTTCAATGACTTCATTTGCTTTCGGAGATTCAGAAAGTTGTTTGTAAGTTATAATTTACTCTGGTAATTTTAATAGGGAGGACAAATACAACCCTTAAGTATCATCCAGTATCGAGCGCACCGAATCAATTAGCATTTTTATAGGTGACAAGTTCCCCTCGCGAGTCTGAACGTCACCAGTCAGCACATAATAGATCATGGCGATCGTGATAACTTAAACATTTCATTAAATTATTATGCTTTAGTATTAAGTGATAACGTAAGACATAATTATATATAGCCACTTGAAGTAATTGATAAGCTTGTTCACGTTTCCGAAGCTATAATATTTGGATGGCCACCCACTAACAATGACCGCTAACAAGTCATGGAGAAAAATGCTTTGTTATGATAATAATAACGTTAACGTTTTATTATATAATCATAATAATGGTTGATGACTTTGAAGAATAAAATGGGGTAAACAATGTCGTTTGACATTGATAGCTATGTACAAGCTTTGTGCACTTGACCAACGGAATGGTCAAGTTTTTGCCAAAAAATTAAAATTAATAGAATTTAGGTGAGCAAGGGAAGATGATCAGATATGAAATAGAGAAGATAAGATGTAAAAACCCCATTTGAGTGGCAAATCATGTAGGAAAGATTGCCGAAAGATATGGAATACTAATTCGGACATAATTAATAACTACAGTAGTTTGTGTGATTGACCATCCCAAACAGAAGTTTTTTGCAGAGTCAAAAAATCTCATTCCAAACTTGTCTCCTATCTTATGAATGATAAAGAGATATGAGTAATTTTATAATTTGCAATAAAACATCTCTGAAAAGTGAGCGTGCAGACACATTTCGATACTCAAAAGGTGAGCTTAAGACGCGTGTATGATCAAAATGGCTTTGTGACTTATGAGAAATAAGAAAGTACGAAGATGAGTCAGAGCGATGGGTGAATAGAGTGGCTAACAGGGCTCCTATATGGCAATGAGGGAATGGTGTGATTATTGATATTCACTTTATATCATCAACGTCGTTTTCGAAGCAAAAAAAGAATATAATGATCAGCTAAAATCTAATAACAGAGTAAGCTCATACTTCTCAAGATGGAATGTGTTTGATTATTGGCTATATGGGTTTAATGAATGACGGAAGATGATTCTTTATTCTTTCCAAGTTTTGACCATTTTATGCATACCTTCACCAAATTGAAGTACAGCCTTAACTATTATGATAAGTCGAAGACTACATTCACCAAAAATTCTCCTACAAAAAGCTTGTGATCACCGTTGTTTGACCATCAATCGTTTTTTGCTTGTTGAAGTGTGAACACATCGAAAATTATTGGAACGCCATTAGCAAATCTTAAATAGCTTGGGTATTGTGAGAAAATGATTAAATACGTAAGTCTATTATATTTTACAGTAGAATTTTTTTCATTAATTAATCACAAAATTCGGAACGATAAATGATCGCTTTCGGATTTCGATATAATTCGGTGATTGCTTCAAATTGTGAAATGAATTCAAAGCATTCTAAGAGAATGCTCTCATTGAAACAAAGAACGGTGAAAGGGAAAGTAGATAAAATCGGTTATATGAAATCGTGTGTGCTCCTTTTAAACAATAAAGTGGAAGTGAAATACATAATGGGTTTCTGTTATCTGAAATAATTGGAAAATTATGTGCTATATTGTTAGGTTATCATTGCTGCCTTTATCGGGCTTGCGGTTGCTCGCCCTCAAGAAAAGAAGGAAGATGAAATTATCATTCTGAAATCTGAAAATGAGAATAATGGAGATGGAACCTTTCGCTGGGCTACTGAGCTCTCTGATGGAACAAAGCAAGAACAGAGTGGCTACATTAAGCCTGGCGATGACCCAGAAATGCCAATTCAAGTGATGCAAGGGTAATTAAATCTCAACAATAAAAAACAAACAAAGTGATTATCACCTATTTTGCATCATAATCTTTACTTTTCTCTAGATCCTACTCATACTACTCCCCAGAAGGCGAACTTATTTCATTGACTTATGTAGCTGATGAGAATGGATTCCAGCCACAAGGTAAAAAGCAAGCATGCTAGTAATGCGATTATTAGACTAACTAAATCAAAAGCTCGTTTAATTTCGGAATATGAGTCAGGAGAAAAGAGAATGAGATGAAAAAAATGAAAACGTGCCATTATTGAATTTGATTCTTAAAACTAATAACTTTCTTCCTGCCTCCAGGTGAACATTTGCCAACCCCTCCACCTATTCCAGAAGGTAAGTTAATTAAATGAATGCAATTAACTTATAATGATTGTATGAAACAACCTATTTTTTCAATTTTAGCTATCCAAAAGGCATTGGACATCATTTACGCGAACATCGAAAGCCAAAAGAACGCCAAGAAATGAGCATGATTTAAAATTATTCGTGAAAACTCTTTAGTTTTAAAGGAATCTATTCGAGTCATTACCTTAAGTTTAGTTCAAGTAAATAATTTTATATCTTAAAGACAGAAATTGAATGTATACACAAATCAAGACACTCATTTAGGTAAGAACGGTAAGATAAAAAGAAAGTCTATTCATCGTGAATAAAATGGCCATATTATATAGGTATTCTGAACTTGCCCCAAAATGTTGACAACTCATCGAGTTCATTATTAGAGTTAAATTGAAGCACTTTCAACCGACATTAATTTGTTATTAAAGCTGAGATGTTGATCAAATAAAAGGCAGTTTGTTCAAAGTTTTATAAATTGAATTTTGGGTCTGGGTAATTCTTTTGGTTAAATAACCACAACCATATTACTACATTTCATATCTGAGAAGCGAGGAAGAGTACCAAAATGATCTTGAGACTGAAGCATGTTCGAGCAATTTACAAACTCAATAAAACTACGACATAGTCACGATAATTAATTCAATTACCTGTTCCTCTCGCTCGAACGCGTTGATGTTGTGGAGAACAAAGTATGGGTCTTCCGTGATAAACTTTGTCTTTATAACATTTCCTGTTTCCTTCTCTATGATATGGATGCGGTTCTGGAAAAAAGAAAGTAAGCAAAGCATTACATCTTTTTGACATATGAACATCTTCCTGACATGTAATTTTCTATATCATTTTTATTAAAAGTCATACTTTCTCCGCTGGAGTCCATTCAAACGTTTCCTTTAGAGACTTCCCTTTGATCCCGATCTGTGCTAGTTTTAGACAATTAATGAGAAGAGGCTGTTCCATATGGATTATGTAGTTTTCGGTGATTGCAAACGAATGGAAGTAACTCAGGCATGTCTTCCACGTGGATGGAATCGAAGCGATAACTTTGGTTTCCTTCAGGGCTAATGCAAATAAAAGATGATAGATTATTATGATTGCAACGAGTAATTTTCTCATGAAATTGTGACAAATCATCTAAAACATGAACACAAAACCATATTATGAACTACCATTGAAATTTCTTGGCAGGCGACCTTGGCGCTTATGACTATATTAGCATTAAACTTTGCAATCTTTTATGGATTCTCATTTGCATTGAAAAGCTAATCATATTCCTGTTAAGGATAAATCTTCAATGAAAAATGAAAACCCAAATATTCACATAAACAACAACAAATTACATGGATGCAATCCTGCTAACAAGAATTAATTTGTCTAGTCGTCTGCTGATCAGTGACAATTTTACGTGAAGATGAGTCAATAGGCATTGCCCACGTTTGAGATGAGGTACTAGCTACTTATTTGCATCTTTTTCTGATTGTAACTTACGATAATGGAACTGATGATAAATATGACATGGTCAATGTGACTGCTGCAATCATTGTAAAAAGGATAGAAAAACAGGAATAAAAGTGTGCAAAGTTTGTCGTCAACAACGTGACTTCCAACAAAGAATGAATCAAAAACACTTTTTGTGAATGAAAAAAATTCTGCAGCAATATCTAATGGAAAACTACAAAGAATTCCATGCTGAAAAATTAAGTGGGTATTAAAAATATATGTACGTTAGTATTTGGTGTAATTGCAGATATTGGTTGCTCCGTTTGCAATTTTCTTTATAAAAAATACGCCAGACTTGCAAAAATATTCAGAGGTTGCCTTCCTTTTTTCTTTACATCGAGGTAATCTTCTGAAGCTTTCCTGCTGGGAGCATGAGTTTGAATTTTGGATGAGCTGATCATAATCGCAAAAATATAACTAGGTTTATGTCCCCTTTTAGCAATCTTTATAGTCGTGTAGACTGTTTTATTGCTTCTGCTTTGTTTCAGAAATTCCATTGTCCTATTATGCATATCAGGAAGGTGAAATTAAATATGTGCTCATCGAGAAATGTGATATGCTCGAGTGCTCAAGTCGTGTTAAAACTGACAGGAAGTAAGGACACCCAAACTTTAAAAAGCGTTTATAGTATTTAAAAATGTTTTATAAATAAAAGCTTCGGTTGATTTTATACAGAATTAACGTAGGCACAGATTGTGCAATTTATTATCTACAATTAATTAGCCATCAAATCTATTGTTTAGTGTGGTCTAGTGATTAATAAATCAAAGCACAATTAGTCAGTTGCCCGAAACAGTTTTTTAACGACTGCAATCCCTGTTAATTCGCACGTTTCGCAACACCTTTTTAGGATCTGTAATAGACATAACTTACATCGATCAAACTGGTCGCAATTTGTCAAAACTGCCACTTTCATTTCTCAGATTGTTCTCTGATATTGCTATTTCAAAACTCAACATTCTAAGCAATTATCGGAAGTAGATTTCATGGCCTTCAAAGCTAAGGAAATTTTTTGTCTTGGATGATTTCAACAGATCAATTTTTGTAATAAATTATTAAAAGCAAACAGAGCCAAAGTCGTCACTCGTCACACGCTTTTTCCACGCATGAATCTAGAAACCCACGCAATAGCATCTTCACAGTTGGATATGTATGATTCGATAACATATTTTTATGGTGTTAGCCAATTTTAAATAATAATGTGCAATTGTGCAGAATAGCCGTTACTGTAACATTGAATATCTTACCATCTGCAGCTTTTCCTGACCCCGTCGGCTTTATCTTGATCACATGATACTTACATCCCGTAAGCATGGACGACCTGTAGAGAGATGAGCACATTAGATCCCAAAACTCTTGCAAGAGATAATCGTTTTTAGCATGCAATGAAACATATTTGATCATCCATTACGTAAGCTTTTAGCTAGACCTCCCTAGCTTCAATTATGCACAATCTATAATTTTTCTAATGCACAATCATCACATATATAGGAAGCGACATAATAAGCTTTACTAATTGAGCCAACACCACACCATAGGGAACTCTTTTATTTTGCAAAAATATTTTGATTCACGACACTGATAAATCTTCACCCAACAGATCAAGAGAGGATTTAATAGGTAAATAAACAGATAATTGTCAGTGTCAAAAATGGCGTTGACGATGACAAGCTGCGAGTACGTGTCTGGCATTAAGCTACTTACCCTATATTCCAAATTGTTCCTTCAGAATCGGTAAGGGGATGTGCTGTTAAAAACATTGAATTTGCCGTTTTGTTGAAGTCCACCTTAAAAATAATAAAAATATTTAAGATAGTTAACGTCTTCAGCAATAAAGGTTGATGGATGGTTAACTAATTGAACAAATTGCATAAGCAAGTTATCCATCAAGAAGCAACTCGACCCAAGACATGATAGATGATTAAATAAGCGTCCATTACCATTTCAAACAGAGATCAATTACATGATTATGCTAATAACAATGTGACATTACTACTTATTCATGCTTCAAATGAAAATCAAAGTGAGTCATATTCAGCAAGTGAGATTATTATTCAAATTGTAAAAATATGAAGGTAGCTAAAAGGTACAAACGCTTGCATGTCACAATAAAAGGATCCTTCATATCATAACCGTTAGGATAATCTCCACAAGGAGAGAAAAATTGTGAGGAAACAAACTTCAAACATATAATTAGGGAGTGAGTAAAGGTCCCAGCTCATCGCATAATCTTATCAGACAAATCCTAAAATAACCCTTGTGATTCTGACATACATTTAAAGAATTTGCATTTCGCTTTCGTACGATGGATAATGTAACAATGTTTTACATCCAAAACATTGAACTATTGAACTGCACTGTCATTCTAAACGAGGTTCATGAGCTTCGCGTCAAAAGCTCCTCAAAAACTCAATACACCTATTACTTTATTCATTATCACAGTCATCCTTTTATTCGGCGACCATGTTCTCTCAGAACATCGTGAAATTCATCAGACGCGTAATTGACGACCTGACAGGTCAACTAATGATTCGTACTGATAAGACAAGCTCGGATCCAATAAGTAAAAGAATATTTTTGCAAAATTTACAAGCGCGTGTGGTTCATAATGTAATATTATCCTGATATTTTAGACTCTACGTTTCTCCAATTAAGAACATTAATGTACAAATGTTTAGCATTTAAATTTTTAATAAGCTCATTGTTTCCCCGAATTTGAGAAAGATAGAGGCGAGCAGAGACACTAATTGCTTTGTTAAATGTTGTAGAAGTTCATTAGTTTATGTTTGTCATTTTTTGTTCAAGAGAAACGAATTAATACTGTTACGAAACCTCTATAGTTTCATGGCTTCTATTAACTAAGGAGTTAATGTCACTCAGCAGGACTCTAATAAGACACTCATGAACTTTGTGCCGTCAATGTTTTAAAGTAACCTCATTACGAGTTTGATTTCATTATAAAAAATGAATACCAACCGAAAAGGAAAGGTAGAGAGTCATCATCAGTTAATAAAAAACGTTCTTTTCACCCTATTGCTCATACATAACAAGGCTCTCTCATATAATGGTTGACATTCACTCAATTTACTTTGTTAATTTGCCCCTTATTATTAAATTACCCAGCAGTATATAAAAGCACTCAAAGTACCTACTCGAGAACTCTTCATTTTTTGAAGACGAACTTTTGTTTTTCTTATTTAAAAAGGGAGAGGGTGAATGTGTGGCCAATTTTGTGGAATTTTGATAAGGTGTTTGCCAATGGTCACAATTTTACTATCTGAAATGAGCTATTTAGATGAATTAATGGACACAGCTCGTTTGCAACGTGTTAATCCAATACGCTAAAGTTGTAGTAAAAGGAGGTGAGCATTCGAGCTAGAACAAGATTTGATGTCATTTTACCTTGATAATCACAAGACTCATCAACGACAGAATTTATAAACAAAGATGTGTAATCGCTAATCGGTCAACACGTGAATTTTTCTTTCTTACCAAAGTCATCAAAATTGAAGGTGAACTAATGAAATGTAATTAAAGATTTTGCACATAGATTAACTTTTAATTTGGCTTAAAAGTGAATTTTTATTACTTTAAAGAGAAATGGAAACATTTATGGTGGCAAATTGATTTAGTGTTTACAACTGCGCGAGAATAGTTTGTAATTTGTCTCGTTGATAAACATCATTTTCCGCACGTGTGGATCTTACTTGTAAACGTATGAAATCTAATGAGCCGGTATTTAAATATATTTTGTAACTTTGTTTGTATTCGCATTTATCTTGCAAAAATATGTCCTTTTTAAAATAAATAATTCATTTTTGAAAATTTAACCCAATGTTAGCACAATATTGAGTTTCACTTGACCTCTAGGCTCTTCTCGGGCACATGTCTTTGAAAATAATCTTTGAATATCAACTAAAAATTTCAAAATAAGCATTTTTGTCGCTAAAAATCTATTCAGAAAAAAGAGTTCTGCGCGTGTTTTACATAAATAAATAATTCGCACATAATTTTACTTTTGGGCGACATTGCAAGTTGCAACAATCTCCTACGATTGACGATTAAACTCCAAGTACATCTTCAGTAATGACTTGGGATACACGATATTACCAAAAGGGTCATATAAAATTATTTTATTGTAGTGGAATGCCCACTACATCTTCATCAATGTTTTTCCTCATTCATCATTTTCAACTCCTTTGTTGAGAGTTGGCAAAAAGGCCTTTTTGTTATGTAATCATCCCTTTTATTTACTTTATTTAGAATGATAATTTGCGAGAAATTATTTATCCGCATTTCATTTTTGTGTTTACTCGCTGTTTTAGTGTGTGGAATATTGAGAATGTTGAAATTGCAAAATTTATGTCTCTTGTCTCGTCCAAACACGAAAGGAATGGGATGTGTAACATAATATTTTACATCCTCCTCTATTTATACAAGGAAGGGGAATTTTACGACCGACAAATATGCTTTGATCTTTTACTCCACCTCACCTCCAAATAAAATACGAGATTTCCACAGAAAAGAGATTCTCTGTCCACTTTAAGTAATAGGACTTCCCGTATCTTTACCTATTTCACACGGTACGTTTTCCTCTAGTAGGATTAGTGTCAAAGTGACATATTTTTGCAGTGACTTATGTCATCAACCACTGGACTATGCAATGAGGGCTGAGAGTGTACTCAATGCGAATTTTTATAGCTTGCAAATGTAATGTCCGCAAGTGTTTTTTGGTGTTGCTGGCCTGTCAACTCCACTCAACCATTATTTTTCAAGAGTCACTCAACTACCATCATGGGATATATAAACTAGGTAAAACCTAAGGCTTTAAGGGGTAGCTGGTGGCTTTAAGGGTGACTCAACCGCGTAATATGTTTACTTTTCTCCTCCACCCGTTCCCACAAATTTATAGATCCCAAGAGAACGTTTTTATCTCAGCAATGAACAAGAGCCACATTAAATTGAGACCTCATGTGGACATTGACGTATAGACTTTTGGTAGTGTTGTTTAGCTGACGATGATCAAGCGGCTAGTTCGATGACGTGCTTTATTCAGTATGGAATTAATTGATATCGGCTCATCATGATGACCAAAAAAGGCTTAACAGCTTTCACAGATTACATAATGAAATGTACTTTGCCTGATGTGCAATTTTTTGACGTGCGCGACCCAGTCTATAAAATCCTTCATGTCATAGCTCTCTTCGTCGTTCGTAGAAAGGAAATCCTAAAGAAACTAATCAATAGTGTTGAAACCTAAAGTAGCAAGAGTTACTTTTGTACAGTTCAAGGTACAAGTAAGTGATGGTGACGATCCGAGTACTTTATTAGGACGCATTAGGCATTCATCTAAAGATTGCAAAAGTTTTAAGAGAAGCATGCAAAAATATGCACCTATGCACATGCACCAAAATTTTGATGTGAAACTGAAAGTGCCGACGCGACGGGGATAATTTGATTATTAATTGGGATATGCAAGAGTTATTTAATTAGCGTTAGCGTGCACACTCTAATGAGTGATAAAAATCTCAGGATAAGTTTATCTCTCCATTAGACTAATTAAATCTATTAATGCGAGAGAATTGATTAATTATGTAAACATATTCAGCAAGTAAGCTATTGTTTGATTGACGGGGAAAACATGAAACAATAAGACTTACACGCTCTTTCTTGTCAAGAGTGTCTGGGTTGATGGAATGTACAAAGCAAGTTTCAGAGGCTGCGAACACATCGTTCTCAATACGATACATGGCCGTTACATTATTGTCTGTTAGATCCGTTGGCACCTGGAAAAATTTAGGAAATGTTTCCTTCATATTTTATTTGCAAAATAAAGTACGAACAAGAAAAATAAATTAGGTTTAAGTAACAACGTTAAATGACAAAGAAATTGTTTATGCCAAAGTGCTGAGAGAACTTAAGCAATAAACGAAGTAATGAAAATGAAATGCAGAAAGTATGAAATTCCACAACTTTGAACATTAGATTTACAAAACGTGTCATAAAATTCTTGGGAAAAGTTTTGCCAACTCAGCAGTCTTTATAGTAGGGATTCAATTCAAAGTGAAATGGACTATTGTGGGATAAATAAATGACAACAAATAAAATCGGCAAACTACTTTTTGCTGAAATCTGATTACTGTTTGAATCAATAACCAAGTACTTATTGAGTGCTTACCAAGGTTGAAAACATCCTATGAAGGAAGCCTAAATGAAATGACATGTTTTAGTTTAGTGTATGTAACTAATGCATCCATTTATTGATGAATTGATTTTTATAGCGGATGCATATAGTTGGACAATTAATTTAAAAAGTACCTTTGTTGGGATCGGGATAAGCTTTTGTTCCAAACTCGGCGAAAACTGGTCTTCGAGCCTGGCACGCGCGTGTGTATGCGTCAGACTCCAACATCCGTTGCATATACGTGACCTGCAATTAGAGTTTTTTTTAAAGAAGTTTAAACGTCAAAAATTATTAAATGCTATAAATTATTGATATACGCTCCAATAGATATCCCGTTTGTATGAGCTCGTGATTAATTCAGTTATGAAAATATAATTAAAATTGCGTGTATGTAAATATCAAATTTGATTTACATGTTGAGAAAATTGCATGAGAGTACATTTTCTGGCTGGTTTAATGACAGCAATCTTTTGTCTTCATCATGAATTCTTTCCAATTTCCATCCTGAAACTATCTCATCAATCCTAATTGGATCTTTCAAAAGAAATCTTAATCCAAACAAGTTATTTTTGAAAACGCACCTCAGCCAGAAAGTATAAATAATTTTGTGTAAAAATAAGTTTCCAAACTGTTCTCTCTCACCAAATGTATAAATACATTTGGAGTTGAACGAATTTAGAAATTTAATTACTTTTAGCTTTTAAAATCGCTATTTAGAGCCACGTGTGAGAAACTAGCATCCTCAAATCCATCCTGTATAGCTCAAGTAGCACCTATTACTTCCATTATTAGATTTTTATAAATAGGCCCCCTATTTTTGAAGCAGATCGAAGCATTTCCAATTTTAACAAATCCTAAATTAAAAGCTTCATATTTAGATTACTACTTTTAGACATGATAAGGCTAAAATGAGGGATTTCTATCTATATCCTCTGTTTACTCTATTCAACTGCGACTTTAATTTTAGCTTTCTTTTTCCTTCCTCCAAAGCAGTTCCGAGGTTGGATGCTGTGCTTGCACCTTTTATAAATAAATGGAGTTGAGCCGAAATTAACCTCGCAAAAATAGCCTGTCCAAAATTAATCTTACCAAAAATATACCAAGAGGAAAAAAATTTACAATTTAAAAATAAATATTATGAATTTCTCTCACAAAAGTACGCATTTGACGCTCTCTCATGCATTCACCTTTTTCCATGTGTAACTAATAATGCATTTTGTAAGTGACCAACTCTTGGCTTCCTCTTCCATTTCCCCTTTCAATAAAGGCTATTTCTGATCTTCAATAGCACTTCTGATTTAATACTTTTCCTTTTACTTTAGGGAAAATCATATATCATCATCATCGCATTCATCATCGTCTTGGAGAGAATGAAATGAATGAAGTATTCTAGATTGTGTGAATGATTGTTCCCTCTGCGTTTTCATATAAAATCAAGACTAGCTTCATAAAGCTTTACAGTATAAATGTGGCTTTAACAAATCAATATAAGGTGTGCTCCATCAATAGCTTGATGTATTGGAATGGAAGGGTAAAAGTACTTGGGCTTTGGCTCTCATACCAATTTTTATAAATACACTGCGTTGCTGGCAACTCGGAAGGATTTTCGAGTTGAATGTATTTGATGGTTCCTTTTCTCTACTCTTTTGTGCGAGGAGTGAAGTAGTTTAAGTCAAAGTTTCTCATAAGCACTTGGGACTATAGTTTACGTAAGCCATAGCGGAAAAGGGCTAGAAAGAGGATGTGAGGATGGGGATATTTAGGATCTGTGTGAAGTCTCACTAGTATCATATGAGCTGTTTAAAGAGCGTTAGCATTTCATCGACTTTTTCTCCTTTTCCCATGCTAGATCCTTTTGATTGGTTGGGCTGATGTAAAAATATCTATTTATTTTAAACACAGAGTACAACGTGACGTTCCCGAGTGAAACGTCAGAGTGAGAGAAAAGCTTTTCATATTGAAGGAGTGCAGATGAAGCCGTTCCTATTTCAGATAGGAAAGAGCATGACGGCCGGAAATAGCCAATTCCTGGTGAATCCAAAAACAGAATTTTATTTTGGGAGTAATTTTTAGAACGCCCAATACGAAATTGAAACTTTGTAAATTGAAACTTTTAATAATAATTGCCAGAAAACACACATGTGCTGTGAACAAGGAGGAGGGTGGAGGTAACCCAAAATGTATATTTATCAGTTCTTATTTTAAACCTTAATTCTATTTGTAGCTTGAAACATTTCCGTTACTCCAAGAAAAGCTTGGAGTTGGGGGCTCTGGTTTAATTATAATTTTCTCTGTTTGGGATCAGCTAATTATAAAAATTTGTATTTTTGGCTGAAAAATAAAACTAATTTTAGATTGTTATTTTTAAAGCCAAATTTTATGAGTTGGAGCAGCAGCGACAGACTAACGGTTTTATGTTTTCAGTCTTCATTATATTAATAGCATCGTTTCCAGTCGTACCATTCGGTGAAGCTCTCATTATCTGTAACTTAACGGGAAAACAATGGATTTTTTTACCTTGCCATCCTTAATTTCGAATTTTGATATCATTGCCATTCCATCCAGGTAATGAGCCACGCTGAAGTCATCCAGGTCATACATACCCGGCCCTGTTCTCAATAGCCGTCCTTAAAAAAGCATCAAAATCAAAATTGGTTTGGTTGTGCATCACCGAATATAGTCCATTTTGGCAACGCTTGTGTATCCCTTACCTTCAAGCCAATTTGGGATGACCCCTGAAATTAATGATAATTATTTTCATCAGGTATGCAAATAGTTGCAGTTATTCTTGTAAAAACATAAAAAGCCACTGTGTACATATTGGCAAAGGTATTTTGATGAAGTCATAAACGGCTACGTTTTTAAACGAGAAGAGCCTCTGACTAAAAAATCCTCAATGTTTATAATTAAATGCTGCCTAAAATTCCAACAACATTGTTTTGCCACTTATGATTGATAAATTAAAGCATTGCGGATGATTTTGGTTGTACCAAAGCCATATTTAATTAATTAATTTGACATGTAATTGTTCTGAGAAGAAGTGAGAGTACTAAAAATGTTTAGCTCGTCGAATGTACTTGTATGAATTTACATGTACAGTACAGTAACCACATATTGCGGTTTATAGTTTTTTTGGAAAATTATTACTCGTACCTAAAAATACCTCTCCTATAATTAGATAACTTTTAATATTGAGAGGAAAATATGAATAAAAGTGTATAATTATATCATCATCTTCGTAACGAAGATTATGAACGCGAGTAATGAACACGTAAATCACGAACAAGTCTACCTGGTTTCTTCTTGGCTTGAATAGAAACGTGCTTGTCAACATGGTCAAGGCCATTGCAGTAGAGTCTACTGTAAACAAGGTTCGGTTATTCCTACACCTTTCCAAAAAGAAGGTAGAATATCAATTATATTTTTAATGTTTTATGGAAACTTTACGGGCTTTTAATGATCTCGTATAGCGTATGCCGCGAAAGTGTGGTCATCACAATATAAATCTTAACAAGTTCAATGCAAGCTTGTTGGCAGAGCCGTTTCATTTACAAGTTTCATTTAGATCCGGTCACGACGAAAGTAGTAGTTCGTATGCACGCCAATTTAGGTAATTGCCCATTCATGAGTGTTTAAATTCATTCAATTTTATATGCAGCCGAATGCTAAATACATCATTTCCAGGTTTTACACGAACATTTTCATTACGGGTAAAAGAATTGCAAATCCTTTTTTACATTTTGACTCGCGGATATTTATTTTCCAAGCAAGATATTGTAATTTTTCTCCTCTGAATAGTGAGTAGACATAAATGGAAAATGGAATCGAGGAAAAGTCATTTATTCAATAAATTTAAATTTGCAACCGTGTCCAGAATTTAAGATTCCACTTTCGCAATCATGACCTTTACCATCGTCCTGACTTTAAACCAGCAGGTCTCTATTGTTTCAACGTGAATTCGACGTTAAACCGTGAGTCGTGCAAGAAACAGGATGTTCTTTAACCATATATCATGTAGAAAATGACGCAATGGATAGTTTCTCTCTCAGTGAAACTTAAAAATTCTGCTGGTATTACAATCAGAGAGAAAAAATGTGCAAGGATTATGGAAATCCTTTTTACATCATTCCACATGAAACTGCAGAGCTAAACAAATTATTTATACTTTTTGCCTATTGTATATTTCTTGGCATTGGGGAACTCAAAGATAGATTTACTTCTCTGCTGGAGAGAGAACTTAAGAGAGATTTTCGGGGATATAAGCCAAAGCTCTCTCGAGAAATTCATGAGATTTCGTCGATGATCAGTTTGTCATTGTTTTATTGCTATCAGTTTGATTGTATTTCAGCTTGAAATAAAATATGAGCAGTGGAATTGCCTGTAATCCCCTGTGATTCTATATAGCTCATTATTTTGTATGCATTTTATATGGCTTTTATACGAGTATTATTGTAAAAAAGAGAAATTGAATTCATCCACAAGGTTATTGGGGAATCGCGAACATTAAGCTTCCACTTGGTCACGTTAGCCTCAGCCCCTTGTCTCGTAAAATTACAGTGGTAGTCGTGATCTAGGGATTTTCAACTTTTAAAATCAATAAACTTTTTTTTTGGTTTTACTCATTTCACGAACAAAATCGATTCGAAGAGTTGTCGAATGACAAAAGTTTTATTTTTGTCTTTCGTTGAATGATAATGAATTAGGGAATTATGAAAAGCTGGTGGGTTGGGTTGCGTAATGTGATTAGTAATATTTAGCCATGAGCAATCAGTTATATCACAAACAAGCTTACAAAATATAGAATGGAGCATTATTATATAAAATATACAGCCTAAATTATTTTTATTTGTTTTATTCTGTCTTCACAAAACCTAAGTGAACCTTTAAGGCATAATTTAAAATTGTAAGCTCTTGAAATCACCTTCGGGGCATCAGCGGGAAATTAAATTAGCAAATTGAACGCTTTGAATGAATTGTAGACATGTACATTTATAGTTATATAAAAGGGGTTTTCAGCAATAATAGTAAAAGCCGTCTATGTCACCTGCTGTCAGGTCGATTAGCTTCAGAAAAGTAAAGTTTTTCCAAATTCTTTAAATATGCAAATGCTGGAAATTGACATTTGGTTTGATATGATGGGAGTGTAACCGACAGCGGTGCCGTGCTAATAGTTTTCTGTAGGGGGTGAGGCTTAAAGGCAAGCGACAGTTTCAATATTTCCCTATTAATTTAGTTTGACGAGACGAGGAAACGGACTAAGCACACTGCCCCAAGTGATGAATTTATGCGTTTGCCCAAGTGCATATTGCAGGCTTCACGTTCTCATTAAAGGCGAATTAGTTCGGTTGATCAATCAAAAAGCAATAAATCAGCTAATTGTAATGAATAACTATGAAAGCTCTGTCGTATATTCCACTTAATGACAAATCATGTAATCATTCATGATTTTGACTAATCAGCATATTTCTACACAAAAAATGAAACCTGATATTGGATAGGTATGTATTCATAACTTAAAACAAAAACCACACCGCTTTTCTGTTATGATAACCCTAATGACTTCTTTATTATCCTTTACGAGAAAATATTTCATAAACTGGAATAAATATATAAAGTAGACAATGTATGATGTTTTACATAATAGTCTTTCAGAAAATCAATTTAGCGATTGATATTAATGAACTTGTGATCTTTTTTCTGAATCAGTTGAATTCTAGTAGAGGAGCAAAGTTTTATTTTATTAGTCCCTTTTAACACCACCGAAAACTCCAAAATGAAGTACCAAACAGCAAAATGTTTTAATACTCTATTCAAAGCTTTTCTACTCATGTCATTTGGAGTCGCAATGTCAATAAAACTGGAAGACATTTCGGAACATTGCCCTGAAAATTTCATACCCGTGGATAATGAAACTGACAGTTGGGTAAGCGTTAAAATAAAATAATCAAATCAAAATGTCAAGGAAGATCCATCGGCTTCAATTTTCAATTTTTAGCAGTGCTACAAATTGTAGCCTACAATGTGAAGTGTAATATCGTATAACATAATTTAGGACAATGCTGCCCAATTCATCGACGATGAGACCTACTTCATTCCTTTCGCGAGCAAGTACAACGCGTACCTTCTTACCCAAAATGTATTCAAAGCTAACAATTTCGAATACCTAACCGAGTCCCATCTGGAGAACTCGTGTTTTACCATGAACAAACTTGACGGATGGGATCTAGTAAATGTGACAGGATATGGATATGGAGGAAAGTCATTACCTGTTCATTTGACTCCAACTTCAATTACCAAAGTTTTCTACTTTACTTTACCCTATCCAAACGGTAAGTTTTTTATTTTAAATCTACGCCTACGGAAACTGACTAAAAAACTTTATACCAGGTGGAATTGGAGGCTACGCTTCCATAGTCCTCTCAGACAACGAAACTTACAATCTCTTCGATTACTGTTTCAACAACGGACTTCGTGCCTTTGCTGTAGTCTCCACTACCAGCTCTCTAGAGGAAACAAAGCGTGCGGCAATCGCAGCTCATGTGAAGTCTTTGGGTTACAACGAAAGGAATTTTATTTACTTGAACTACACAAGTTGTTTAGATTCCAATGGGAATATAAGACCAACTGCGGGAGACTTGCCGAGACCAGCGAAACCCCAAACCCTCTGAATTCTCTCGCATCACTGAAATATTTCTCTTTTCTTTATCTAGCTTACGTGCTTAAAGGCAGAAATAAACAAAATTACTTTGAAAACTTGTGAAAGATCCGAAATGGAAACTGTCTTCGTAAAATCGAATCAAGGAGAATTAGAGAATTAAAGATGGTAGGTTACAGATCTATAGAAAAGTATTTTTACATTGGAGTATCATAGCCCATTGACGTCATCACACTTAATTACATCTGCAGGGTCACTTTCACAGTAACAATTATCCCAGAAAGCTCTCAACATTAGAGAAATTTTTTCATATGAGTGTCATCATCATAAAAATGTTTGCTTTTCAGAGTGAATACAATGATAAGGTCTTTAACATTTGCCTTCCAGGCATCTCTCTGACTCATCTCATTCAAGAAGCTTATCTTGGCTGTTTTGCTTTGAAACTCTCTACTTTTATTCTTTGGCAGAGAGAAGGGACTGGAAGGTAATATGATAAAGATGCTTTCCAAATTAGCTCAGCTTTTTGTAGCAATAATCTAAGTCGTGGAATTGTTAAAGTTGACGAAAAGAAAGAAAAAATCTAAAGCTTGATCGTCAACTACTTTGCTTGTGTCGTAAATTTGTCAAGCTAGAAAAAGTTATGGAATTTTTGCTTAAATGATTGGCACAGAAGTATGAACATGGTTAGCTTGATTGGATCTCATGGATGGTAAATATCATAAAAATATTAAAATGCTAGAAGTAGATTTGAATGACTCAATTTCTTGGACCTAGCAAAAAATATTCTAGATGAAACAATAATATTATCTTTGTATAAATGATGATTCCATGTGCATACAATTCGTAATCCATAAACTATATTTCGACTTTGGCAAAAAAATGAGATCTCAATTCTTGAAATGAGTCAATCCAAGAAATTAATTTATTGTCACAAAAGCCTCAGCATGACGTACTGAAGCTCAACACTAGAAGGAAAACGTTTCCAATGTATTGCATGCAAAGTACCCAAAAAAGGATGCAAACTCACGAAAAAATCATTTCCACGTAGACCACGCACAATTGAGCTATAAACGATCGAGTTTACAATTTCAGAGGGAAAAAAGTTTGTTCAGGTAATGAAAACTGTAGCAATTTTCCATTTGCTTGAGATGAAAAAGAGCAACAAAACAGTTGAATACGTTTTGCAATTTCAGTTAGTCTGTTCCAGTAGCTTGTATGGTGAAGTTGGAAAGAAAAGACCGAGAAAAAGATTGTTATTAAGTAATTTCATTTACATCCAAGTACGAGCACTATGGCTGGGTCATTGGGATTAAAGGCTTTTTCTGCCATTTTCATTATTGGACTTTGCGAAATGACAGTCTCATCTCTCAAGTTGAACGAGGTGGCTGAACACTGCTCGGGAAACTTTATTACCCAAGATTATGACGGAAGTTGGGTACGTGTCTTGTATATATCTTTATGAGCTGACCATTATCTCCGTAATTAAAACCGCGTACTATATAAAAGCAAGCTTTAATCCTTATTAGTCATAAGAATAACGGTTCACCGTTTTTCTCCTAAAGAAAACGGTGGTTCGTGATGTGATTCATTTATAATTCCACCAAAATTCAATTTGCCTTTCTTAGGACAACTCAAACATTACACTAAACTCTACGTTTTACTTCCCAATGACCAGTAAGTATACCGCCCTTATCCTAGCCCACAACCTTTACCATGCTCATGAGTTTGAAGAAATTAATGAAGCTCATCTGGAGAGTTCGTGCATGTCTCTCAAGCGACTAAATAGTTGGCAGAGAATCAACATCACAGGATACAATGGGGATGACTCCACACTGCTGATCCTTTCTCCGACGTCGGTGCCTAAGCTATATCGCTTCAACTTGGCCTTTCCCGACGGTATATGATTATCATTTAGTATTTATCCTCTTTCTCTCAAACTATTTATAAGTTGGGAGTTGAAATGACGTTGATGGGTAAGATGATGAAGGGAGAGGAAGCACTTATTCCACCACACAAATTTTATCATACGGACAAAATCTCTAGAATTGCTAATTACTAATGTAGGCCGACGACATACATAGTTTCAGAATTGACTGAGAATCTGATTACATTTCTATTTCCAGTTGTGACTGGTGCCGGATACGCTTCCATCGCCTTGTCTGACAACGAGAGCTACAACGTATTTGACTTCTGCTTTGACAACGGTCTCCGCTCGTTCGCTGTGATTTCGACTAGCAAAATGCTGGATGAAAATACCCAAAATATTATAAAGGCACATATGAAATCTCTAGGCTATAAGGAAAAGAACTTTCTGAATTTGAATTACGACAGTTGCTTCGAGAAAGATGGGATACTGGTCACTGAAGGGGAAAATTTCCCGAAGCCAGTGGAAGTAGAGAAGGTCCCATCCTACTTGTATAATACCATTCTCGGAAAGAAACTTTTGTTTCCAGCCTATTTTGGTTAAATATTTACGTGTCTAAACACTAGCTATGTGAAACCCAAACTGGCTGCGAATATTTATTAAAATATCCTAACATTTTGTTAGGCTATACCATCCTTAATTTTGAACGCGAGTCATGTTGAGAAATGAAAAACATTTTAATAAAATTCTACCAGTTAAAATTACTCTCTTTTGCAGCACGCCATACCACGCACCAAGGATAAGGATATTTCATGTAATCTCTTCCTAAAAAGTTTCTTTGTAAAACTTTTTAATTTATCTGTATCAAATTACTCCACAAACGATGTTCACAGGAAGTAAAAGCGTTTCTCTTTAAACGGAGGAGAAAGTGAAAGCTCATATCAAGCATCATATTCCATCATCTTTCATATTTAGCTTTGGTGGTTGTGTGGTAGGCACCAACTATAATTTATTTTTCACACGTAGCATTACACATTAATAGCAGTAGCGAATTTCAAGAATGGTATCGCTTGCAACCTTGTGATAACAGTGGGGCAAGAGCAAATACACTCCTTGATGCAAAGTAATAAAGTTTCCGCAACAGCCTCCGTAAGTATTAGTTTTCCTGGTGGGAACGTGGTGTAAAGTGAAAGCTCCCTAGATAAACCTAAAAGTTCAAAGATATGTACGCCACAAAAAGGATCTCATCAAAGGGGCTTGTTCCGTCACACAAACAGTGCCTTTTAAAATTGAGTGGAACAAGTCAGCTCACACATTAAAGCATACTTTACAGTATTACTCAACCATATAGTGTAAAAAAACTACTAGTTTTCTCCAACTCTACATGAGGAAATTGTCATAACACATTTTAAGGAAAGCACAGCATATTCCACTTTGTTACGGGCTAGTCCTCAGCCAAGCAAGACTTATCCTGAAGGCATATAAAAACTTAAATAGCAATAGCTTTATTGTCAGCTTTTTTCTATAAATTTTTCTCTTGTGAAGAAAAAGTTGAAAAGGAAAGATCAACTTTACGCTATTATCTCCTTTTTCCTTGAGAAGAATCTTCTCAGAAGATGGGTTTGGAGTTTCCTCCAAGATGGGTTGGAGCATTTGATGATGAACTGTTTATATATTATGTATAACTAAGACTTAAAACACCTTTCTCTGCCACCCGTCTTCTTACTCTCCTAGTGACAGATGAGTTAAGCTTCTCAGCATCGTTGGAGGAAAGTAACGGCGGCAGTAATTCGTCTCCTCAAGTTGACGATACAAAAGGTAGGAAGAGCATAAGACCTTTCCATGTCAGACTGAGCACGAACTTATTTCATGAAAAATTAAGAATTTTCCCCCGCCCATCTTTCATTTCAGCACATCAAAGGCAAATTGCTTCCTGCGGAGCGGAAAGTCGAACGCTTTGAGTTATGTCTTATCAGCACTTTACTCTGTGTTGAATTTAAATAGAATTAGACTAGAAGTTGTTGAAGAAAAATATCTTTGGAAGTTGTATTTTAACCCGGGTATGGGCAAAATTTGCTTTGCCTTCACACTTTGCTAGACCTAAACCAGTTGCCAGTAATTTGTAAGTCAATTAGGAAACAAATTAATAACAAATGAAGCTAATAAATACGTTCTAATTATTACTTATTAGAAAAGTTTTTTGGCAACAGGTAAGGTAATTAATATTTGATTTTACATGGTCGCTTTCTAGAATGTAATACCAAATAAGCTATTACATTTTTTCTTGCTTTCTCGTCCAATCAGAGAGACATGAAATCCAAGCAAAAATAACTGCAAGTAGAAAAAAGCCTTGTTTCAAGGGCAAAATGTGAGGGTGTGGTGGTACGCGTAGGAATGTTGCTCCCGCTTTCTCTTGCTCCCAACGGGACTCGCCCAAGCTTTACATTGTACGCACTGCTTTCTCCCTTTCTGGTGACAGGAAATTTCCACTAGACTACAGCGGAAATATCATAAAAAAACTATGTGCATGCTTTTCAGCTCCAGCTATGCCCTTTCATATACGCTGGAAAACACTCTGAACTTTTACCATGAACACATATTATTCCACAAAAGTATACATATGCCTATTTTGCATAAGCGTTTTACCACCCCATTATACTCTGCTATATAAGCGATCCCCGTTTTTGCAATTACAATACAACCAACCAAAAAGATGAAGAAGTGAAAGTAAAAATATATCTCTAGTAAAATCCTCGCGAATATGCTTAGAATATTAATGAAAAGGAGCAGCTCTCGTACGCCCACAAAAGGACATCTCGAAATGCAGTGGTTCTTTGTGATAATGGAAAATTGATTAAAATTCTATTGTTGCCTCATAAAGATTATTATTCCTCTTCATGTTTTAGAGACGAAATGTCCCAGTGGGATTTTTTTTAGGTAAGTAAACCCCCTCCATTTTTATTTTTTCATGTATTATTCACTCGAAAATGGTTAGATATTTGAACAAGTTGTACACTTTTTCCCTGGAAGATTCAACATTATGAGTTCTCGTTGACTATGGGGTATTCCAAATTGTAGTTGATTGTACATGAGACATGACATTATTTATTTACAGGATCACAAGCATTCCCTCCTCGCATGTGACATGCATATATGGAGAGGAAACAGGAGGGAAGAATGAGAGATACGGATCTTGCCACAAATCCTTTTTTTATTTGTCTACCTAATATTTTTCTCTGTAGAAGCCTATTATTGTAGAGCTGATATTCGTTTATAATAGAAGAATAGCATTAGTCTTTTTATTGAGGAATTGATTCACTATATTGCCAATTCTATCCTAACCTTTGCCAATATATACGTGTTTGATTTCATAAATACGGAGTGGTGAAATGAAACGATTTTTTCCCGTGAAAAGTTCAAAATGTTAGCTTACCTTTGTTCTTTCCTTCTAATGGAATGAGTTCCTCCTTCGCTGTTTGGAAGAGGCAAGCAATCTCCGGCATTATTATAAGGAAAGGTAATGATGACAATCTGATGGGTTGAGAGAAATTACTTGCTCTATGCCACCTTAAACCTCGAGGTAGAAAGGTGTGAGAATAAAGTTTAGGTGGTGAAATTTAGATCCTTTTTGTCGGTGAATAGTGTCAGAAAGTCATAGAAGGGAGTAGCTTTTTATTATCGCCTTCTTCCCTCGTAAACTATTGTGAATGGAGCTGCTCTAAAAATACTATTATACTGACCAGACGTTTTTAGGATATCTGAAAAATTATTTTTATTATGGACTTTCGGTTTTCAACTTTTGAACGCGAACCACAGAGGAAATATAAAATGCCACAATATTAGCTTTTTGCTGGCTTTTATGAAGAAAAAAAGGTTTCTGGAGAGAAAGGGAGTAGCACAGAGAAGTTGTATCTTTCAAAGCCACTGAACAACAACTGACTGCATTGAGATTTTTAATGCCCTTCTAATACTGCTGCTGCTTTTTGCAAGTTGGAAAAAAGGGAGACTTTGGAAAGGCAGCAACGCTCAGTCTATGAGAAACGTTTGGTGAAAGTTTGAGTAGAAGGGAGAGGAAAAGTGCCCTGGAAGTAGCATGGTTTTAGGAGAGAGAAAAACGCGTGCATATCCAAAACTCTGATTCAGTCCAACATTTTTCACCATTATATTCCTAATGGAAGGAGGGCTACTTCTTTTCCTCCATTGTTAGACTGGCCGCTATCGCATATCGCGTTTGCAGCAGCCTAAACCCAAACCCTTTCGGCTTCCAACTCGGGAAAGGCGGTTTCACTCGGCTGAATAACGTAAAATGTAACCTCGCTCCTGTGAAGCTGCAATGTTGCAGAAAAATAATCAATATCTGGAGAAAACGAGTTTGTTGTCTTCCTTCAGAAAATCACTCTCCCTTTTGCTCTCAGATCGGGAGTGTGTGAAGAAGTGGGAGAAACGTTCCCAATAACTTTCGGCCCGTTTGAACCACTTTGTTCAAAGGTTTATGTCAGACTCAAAAGGACTGGGGTTAATTTATTTTCCAAAAATATTTCCTCCTATGTATAGTCCTTATCAAGTGTAATTGCAAATCTTGAGAAGAGCTGGAAGGAAATCAGGAAAGGTTTTTGGTATTCTTGGGAAGTATAAGTAGGCGTACCATCATTGTACTGAAATTCTCTTATAATTTTTCTCTTTTGTTATATTTTGGCTTATATATAGGAAGTGCCAAATAAATTGAGGAAATCACTTGAGTAGAGAGAAGGGCTTTTCATTCCAAGCACATAGTCAAGGGGGATTTTTTGAATTGATTGATATGTTTGCGGAAGGTTTATTTTCAAAGTCCTTTTGATTTTCAAGCACCAAATTTCATGAACTGTCAAAAGCCTTTATGTTAACCAGAACCAAAAGTTTTGCATAAAACTAGACTGAGTAGCACACATTCCACTGACGCGTCGAACCGCATGCAAAGTTAAAAATTTTTGTAAGGGAGACTTATGCCGAATACAATACGAAAATAAACTACCAGGTTTCATAAACAAAATCATTTATTATTAAAATTAATGCTGATATTGATAAAATATTTATCCTGAGCAAACCAACCCTGCTTGTACCAAACCATGCAAAAACTTTCGAACATTAAATGAGAATTCGAAACATGTCACGAGTCATTAAATATTTCTTTCGAAAAAGAAAAGCACCTCTTCAGGGAGACGCAAAGCTCTTGAATTCCATCAGCCTTTAAACACTTTAAATGTACACAGTTCCATTAAAATGATTAAGTTTAGAATATTCCATAACTAAAATTAGAATAACGCGGTATCTAATACAATTTCCATAATTCCCTACGCGTATTACGTATCACATATCGTTACAACACATAAAATTCAAGACCAGGTACTAGGGAGCTGGTTTTAACTAAAGTGTAAGCTCGCTTTATAAACACTATCCCAACAAAACTTTTCTAATTCTTTCATCATCCGAGTCGGAATCGCTAACTTCATACGCAGGTGAGTGCGTATCGCTGCACTTTGGTGAGCACAAATACTGGAGAAGGGGAACGCGATACTTTCCACAAAAGTCTACAAATTTTATATGCTCCACTCGTGTATCGAAGTAGACACCTATGAAAAGTGCAAATGTATAATTAATAAGACAATTCCACTAATGACTTCAGAAATTAATTATAGGTGATACAGAGTTCGGCCTTGCTTTCAGACCACTGCAAATGTCGCGACTGCGGGCGCGTCATTAAACTTAACCAAGAGCTTTTGCTCACAAATAAAGTTGATAAGGTTAGCTTGCAGATGCATGTAGTTAGCTTTGCAAAAGTATCCTGATGCGCCAAAAATTCGCTCGAGAAGTGCTTTCTCTTGTGCTGGCGTTTTCCAAGGATGGATTGGGTCAAAGGTCAATAAATAAAAGTCGCAGGAGCTCCGCTATAAATTCTCGAAGACCACAATTCACCGTATTTTACATTCCAATGGGAAGCGGTGGTCAGCAGTTGCCAAGAACAAAGTAACTCCTCATTTTATTCAACCGCAGAGAAAGCGGATTTTTGGCTTTTTAAGGAAACTGAAGCTGTTTACGGATAAGGAAACTGTGCCAACTAACAATGACATGCGGAAAAGGTATACTGCATCTTCTCCTATCATCGGGAGCAGAATCCAAGAGGATTTAAAGAAACAGACACGTTTTAGAAGGAAGTTCATGCGCTAAAACCGCCCTACAAAGCCAACGGGAAGAGGAATTGTACAAAGCTGTATAAAAATCATTTGGCTGGAGCTAATTCCGAGTTTATAGTGAAACTTGATGAGGTACTGTTCTACCTTAGCGATGTCAAAAGGACTCGCAAAATTTGGTACACTACTAACCGGGAGGAGCTCGACAACTTCGTGTACGAAAAGAAGGAAAGCTTTGAGGAAAAGATGTTGGTGCTGGGGGAAATGTGAGGCTGGTGGAAACATCCCTTGATAGAAGTGGCCAGAAATGTGATGGTAAACTCTACATTCTATGTGGACCAATTGCTTAAGCCTTTGCTGGAAGTCCATGTTCCACAGCTCTGGGGGGATGACATTTCTCAGGGTATGTCCATTATGATGTTGCATCATAATGTACATCCGGTTGGACCACT
>JAHZMU010002729.1:0-23183 GCA_027743725.1 Rambutsinella grinnellia | reverse complement strand
GAATTTGCCATTATATGCCGGTATTTAACGGTGGCATATAACGGTGGCATATAACACGGGCAATGCTTTCTCTTTCAAAGATACTTTTTCTAATATATATCAAAGGTATTGTCAACACTAACATTTGAGGATATTTTTTCAAAGAGAAAAGCTCACATTATAGAGAAAAGGTAGTTGAAACGATCAAATAAAAATGATGAGGGATTTTGGAAAAAAGAAAAAAACTCACGTATCAAATCCGGGCTTTACAATCACGCTGAAGACGGCATAAACCGGTCGATGATCTGAAGTCTTCAAGTCTTTCACACTTTCATAGCTTAAGCAAGTTACTAAAGGCTCTGTGAGGAGAGTTTTACAGTTGAAAATAACTCGATCTGTGTATGCGGGTGACCTTTTCTTATTCGAAGAGTCGAAATTGTCCGTGCCCAAGTCATATTTATAAGTAGGTCTGAAATGAAAAGGAAATTGTAGGTTCCATTTATAAAAGAATTATTTCCCATTTCCATCATCCCTCTAGGAAGGAGATAATGGGGAAAGGAAACTCATAGTTCTTTTGAAGAGAGAAGTGAAAAAGAGTGGAAATAAAAGGGATTAGATTAGGCCAGTCACCAGCACATTTTTTTGATGTGGTCATACCTGAACGTAATCATTGCTGCTTCTTGGAAGCCAGTTAATGCTGACTTGGTGATTTCCGCCTGAAGTAAAACCCGTCTGAGTTGGTCTTCCTTAAGAAGCGCTTCTAGATTGTCGGTTTTTAGCTCATCCATGATTTTCTCTCTGGTCAGTTTCGAGATTCGGAAGTTGAGATCACCACAAAGGAAAATGGCGTCGTATGTGGAAGACTGGGATGGTGTGATGGTGGTGGACCTTGACTTTTTTGAGTTTGATGAGGAAGTGCCAGCTTTTACGGTGCCTTTTGCCAACGCAATCACCCGTTTTAGTTCTTCGCATCGTTGGCTCTCCCTCTCCGCATCGTCCCCAGCGGATAGGTGGGTGTTGATAAAGAGAAAACGGGAGCCGAATAACCCAAAGCCCACGCCAATAAATCCCTTCGTTTTAAATAGGCGTCCGGAACGTAGCGTTTGCGAGATTTCAGTGCATTCTATAATAATAGGAAGATTATGCTGATGATAAAACATCTTTGTATGGCATGAACAAGAACAAGTAATTTAGTTAAATGTGCCACCTGTAGTGAACCACACCAAATCCCTACGTATAAAAATGCTCAAGTGGAGAGTACCAAAGGAGACCGTATGAAACAAGACGAAATGGGGACACAGACACATTTGCATTTGAAGCTCAAGAGCGTCCGCATCCGGCCAACATTCCTGCATGGCAACAACGTGTATATCCACATTCTGAACTGACATCAGCTCACCACCCCCTCCATCATCAGCACCATAACTGCTCGAGTATTGGCTATGATAAAATATTTTCCGAAGCTCCTGTTCATCAGGCCATGGAAGAGAGCCCATGTTCCACGTTGTAACTTGGAAGACTGCTTGTCTGTCCTGGAGATGTTTGCTTAGCTCATCAGAGCCTAATAGCGCTCCAGATTTTACTATAAAGGAAGGACAACGACTAGGACGAGGGGATTTTAGGGCTCCAGAAGCAAACATTTTTCGAGATGCTTTCTCCTTCTCATCCACAACTGGTGCAACTGACTGCTGCTGTGCTGATGTTGATGGAGCGGCTGATGATAATGATATTCCTTGCTGTTCCGCATTTTCCTCAGCTCGTTCCTCCTCCACATTCATGTCTTGCATAAAGGTTTCTTTGTCCTCAGATGCAAATCCGTTAGACTTCGCTTCCCTCAGAAATGTGGAACTGATTGCTTTGTAAATAATATATTATAGCTCGCTTATATATACTTCTTCTTCAGGTTTTCCAGCACAAAATTACACTTCACTTCATTTTATTTCCTTTCATTCTTATTTTCAAATTGTTTCTCTTGAACATTACTCAAGGCCAACGGAATTCTCTTGGAAGATACTTTTTATACTTTTCAGATCAATTCTCTTTTCTCTGACACTTCCAATTTTAAACTTTCTGACCATTACATACAATTCTATTACAAATATGAGTTTTTCTCAAGAAAAAGGAGCACCTGAGACTAGAATTAGATGGAATAACCTCGAATATGCCGTAATCTCATAAATATCACCTGACCAAAGAAAGTCAACAAAACGGATCTAATATTTAGTCCATATTTGGTACTTGTGGTGTTCCCCTCACGTACACTTTTATACACTGGATTGTCATCATATCAACATCATATCCTCATAATAATAACGGCCACTCCAATTTTCTGGAGCAGGGTTCCCTTGTGGCACATTCATCCACTTACTTTTGTCTGGAAAACTTGCTCTCTCCAGCTGAACCCTTACACATATGCTTATCCAGCCATGTAGTGAAGTGCCAGTCTGTTGAAATGGGAAGTGTTCGTGTTCCACAGAACGAGAAAGTAACATCACGTTCTCCTGTGCTAAACAACCCAATTGTTTTCATTTCTTGTTGCTATGACTCCCGTGTTTCCTTCCGGTTCATTCTCATCATCACCATAATATCCTTTGCCTTTGTTTGCAAACTCTATGAAGGAAGCGGAGGAGAACAATATCCAGCAGACATTCTACTCAGGCTCTCATCTCTCTGCCCTTTAACTACACCACAAGATCCTCTGGGACTTGAGACGATTGCGAGAGTGGGAACGGCTAGTTTGATTTTTTAATGTCAAAATGAGAATTAGACTCGAGTAGGGCAGAAACATGCCCTGTCAGTGCATGCATGCAACAGTGCCCTTTCCCATTAAACTTTTTCCCAGAGAAAATAAGAGAAAAGCTCATGTTTCTCTCGTGAACAAGGAAAGGGCAACATTTTATATTTATTAGGCAGAGAAAGAAGAAGTTCTGAAAAAACAATAATGTTTATTGTGGAGGTGGTGGGGGATGTTGATGTTCTCCTTCTCTAACTTTATTCTCCGTAGATTATCATCATCACTAAAAAGAGAGAGATTCCCATCTCACCGTGTGAAAATAAACATGGAAAGTTGCATTAAACTTTCACCACGACCGCTTCTATTTCACCAGTGTAAATAAGTAAAAAGTTTTTCTCTCTTTGCTAATTAGGTGAATAGGCAAGTTCCCAAAGTCTTTTTCAATTTCCCCTATTATTACTCTTGTTTACTCCACTTAACTTGTTTACCCAAGTATTAAAGTTATTATCATAATTAACTTTTTAATAGTTAAATTACGGTTTTATTAACGGTAATAAAAAAATACAACAGTCATTACTAGACCTGTTTATACTTATGATGTAATGGCAGTATTCAGTATTCAGAGTTTACCCTTTGGTGGGAAATGTAATTACTTAAAAAGCAGTTATTTATAGTTTTATATTCAGCCCAACACATTTACACGAACTTCCAACTATTCACACAATTTGCTTTTAATGAACAAAGAAGCAAAACTTTCCCGGTTGCAATAAAAAGTTCAAATGCAATTAGAAACTTTTCTCGCGGGCGAAACGTGAATAAAATGATTGTCTGTTTAGAGACTTATCACAACGTAAGATTACATCGAACACAAACGAGTTTAGGAATCAATCTATCTTAAGCTTTTCGTTTATAAATAAGTAGTTTTTTATACAAAGAAATATTCAATAAGACTTTCCCCTCCACTTTCACGGTTGAGGACTTTCATCTGATAATTTTTGCAAATGAGTAATTTTATTCCTCAAGTCTTTTAGGCTGGACCGCACATCTTTTAGAGTGTCTTCCATATCTAGAATGGCAAAATATGTTAATTTTACCTATGATTTTTGACGTAAATTAATTACATTTCAATTCATACTTTTCAACTTCTCTGTGAACACATAACTTTCTTCGAGTCCTGCTCGGAAGCCAACTTCCAGGTCGCGTTTTCGTCTCACATCATTACTCTCTTCGGCTACGTTGCTTTCTACGTTATAGAATGTATTGGCAAGAGAGAAAGAACCTGCCGCACAACTTCCGGTATCACTCCAAAAGCTCAACTCCAAATTTGGTATCAGACGGCAATTGACAAGAGCACTGTTCATGAGGAACACGTCCCTCTTCATATGTCGCATATCGTCTCCATTGTCGCACAGCACTTTGGCTAACGACGTCTGCCTAATTTGTGTCAACTGTTCTGGCTTGAATACAGAGGGGTTCTCGTAGTAAAACCTACAATTTGTATTTGCATGCGGATCACGATTTTTTGGCAAAAGAAATAAACCAAACAATAGAAAATAAATTTATATTTTATTCTATACCTGTCCCCGTTCCTTAATCTCGCAAACTGATCAATTAAAATGCATCGGAATGTTGGACCCACTCTGGCATCCGATGTTAACGGTTCTTCAGCGACTCCTCCAACCCATAAATCAATATTGTCAACGTGGCCATACACCTCCGCTATCTTGGCTCGTAAAGTATCATTTGGAATTTCATTCTGTGGAGGAGAGGGAGGAGTACAGTGGTGAATTACAAGTGGGCCAAACCCATAATTAAAATGAATGGAGAGAGATTTCACTTTGTTGTGGGATAGAGAAGAATCGTGCTGAGCTGAATAAATAGGGAGCCTACACTCAAGCCAAGATCAAAAGTAGAGAATACTTTCTCCAGCGTTTAGCTTAGCATTTTTCAACCATTATTTTATCTTTGCATCAAAGTAATCATCATTATGATGGAGATGACATATCTGATGGTTGTAGAACATCTGCTCTTATCATTATGTTATACCCTACTTTTTATAATAGCAGAGTCATCTCATCTCACTCATCATCTACAACCTTGTCGTTTGTCAAAATCACTCATCTTGCCTGCTTCCATTGTAAGATAGAAAATTTCGCGTCAAGCATCATCTTCCCGAGACCCATCTCTCCCATCACCAAAATCATGTCAGAGTCGAAAGCGAAACAAGAGCTTTCACATTTCATTGTTCTGTACAATTATAAAAGCTTGTAGTTCCACTCGAGAGCTTCACTTACCCTGAGATCATCGAACGACCTGGCTTTGGTCAAGTTGCATATTTGCCTGTACTCATTATATGACGGAATCCCGTGATCCCTTCCCCTTTGAATATTCATCGAAGCCAAGTCAAGAGCGACCAGGTGTGCGTGCCCAAACAGCTCATTAGTCAAATGACTGTTGAGAATCTGATCTGGCGTTTTCAATTTGGCTGGAGTAGAAAAAAGTCCTCTCATCAAGGGATCCACGCCGCCCTCCTCGACAAGCCGCCAAGGGGCAAAGAATGCGCTACGAAGGGGGACGTCCCCTTCTCTAATTGTCTGAAAGCTTGAGTCAAGCCTCCTCAAAACTGGATTTATTAATGTATGGCCAAATCTAAAAAAAAACAAGGAAAGTGTTAACAAATTGGAGCACAATCAACTAAACGCTTTTAAATAACTTTTTAAACATCCGACTCGCGGAAGTTTCTCCTGCAGTCTACAAAGTTTTCGTCGGTTGCAAAAGGCATGAGAGGCTTGTTGGGCAATATATAAATCCCATTCCGGAGGTATGCTCCATCACTACTGTTGCGAAGAGTTAGAAGTTCCTCTTCAGATGAACCGTAAACCTTTTGAAAAGATTGTAATAATATTCATGAGTATTTGTTTCCTCGTCTCAACTTCCCCTTGTTCCTTTTACTCCTACACAGATTATCATTTTACATCTGCCTTGATGAAAATCAAATGCTTATCATGCTTATTTCAGCCGTGACTCTTCCACTTTTAATCAAAATGAAAAATAGGCACTTCCGGTCCACTGATCGCCAAATGTAATGAGCAGAAACAAAGGCAAAAATTTCCATTATTAGTTTCCCCTTTCCTCACCTGAGATCCGTCTATAAATGAAGTGAGCTGGTTAATTTGCTCTCGCTGCTGCATGCTATTGAAAAGGATCCCAGTTACTCCGGACCCACACACTGCCGCACTCCGCGTTAACTCCATACACCTCCTAGTCCTAATTCTCGCATCATCCGGGGGCGCGTGCATAGGAAAGCAAGGAGCGACGTTCTCACATGTTCTGTCATTAAACGATAATTTTACATATGGAGAAAAATGTCAACCTTCAACCCGCCATTTCACCTCTCATAACCTTCTCCACCCACTAATTTTACTGTCGAAAGAAAAATCACTACAACTTTGCCCTCCCTCCGACCCCTCTAATGAAGTTCATCATGAACCATTTACCTTCTGCAACTTATCCTTTGGCCGAAACTTTCTACGCTCAACGATGGCAATGCATGATCCAAGTCGTGATCTGTATAAAATAGTTCCATTATTTAAATTACTTTTTCTCCAATAACTATCTAACGACTATAATAATGATTGACAATGCATTTATCCTATTTCCATTTTGGGTTCCACCTCTTCCCTCCACAAGCCCATTAAAAAAGTAGATCATAACCGAAGGGAATGCGATAAAATCTGAGCAAAGCCGCAGTTGGAGCAATTACTCTAAATTCAAGCCGGGATAACAAAAAAGACTATCATTTGAGGGAGCCTCTGCAGCCTCTCATTTTATTGACTTGCCAACTTCCTCAAGTCTTCTCGTGGTCCATGAGAAATGAGATGTTACTTTGCAGTCTAGCACAGACTTAATTTAAGGGTAGAGCGAGACTCAACTCTCTCCTGTTATTACTATTTGCATTGTTAACGACTTTCCACAATTTAGGAAAACTCGGAGACTGTGAGATTTTACTGCTCGCACTTTATAGTCAGTAATAATAAGAAAGGGGAGGAGAAGGTGGATGTGGTGGTGGCTTTTACCACTGATCGTAATAATGACGGCTCAATATTTTATTGCTTTCGCTTCATCCTCTTATGAAATTATAAGCATCGTAAAAGGCTACATATTTATATAGGCAGAAAGAGATAGAAAGCGAGTGAAAAGGGAAAGAAATTTTTCATGAGTTTTACCCAAAAACTGTCCCCATTGCATTAGCATGTGCGTATACGTGTCATCTGGGGAGATGGCCTCCGTCGTAATAATTTTATTTGTAACGACTCTCGCTGCTGGAAGGGGAAGCCCATTGTAAGGATGTAGAGGATCCCAGCCTAGAGTGGGAAATCAGTCAGAATAGAATTTTTACACAAAAGCTTTTTTAAATAGGTCCTCCATTTCCCAAAGTTAGAAAATGATCATTTATTCTAATTGGAAAGGAATACAAGATGTTCAAGTTCAATTGAATTAGAGAAGAGGGTAAGCGCTTTTCAAAATTTAATTGCTTTCTTTGCACAGCTCGGTTCACACGGATAGAATTGCTATCTTCTCATTGACATATTGAATCCCAAACTTTTAAAGTTGGAAGTAAGGGGAGAAAATGTTTTTATATTTACCTCGAGGCAGATTAAACCCATTCTCATATTCTGCCTTGAGCAACCTCTGGAATGTAGTGTAGGAAGATCCCCACATGGAATTTCCCATATTATTGCATGTTCCATCAATAGCCCTGTATTTGGAGTGAAAACACCGTTCCTCCGAACAATTCGTTTTAGGCTTCCTGTGTGAAATACAACCTGAGAGACGACCAAGTAGCTCGAGCTGGCTGGGAGAGAAGATATACTCGTTTCTGAAGTCACCTATAAACAGGGAATATGGAACAAAATATTACATAACAACACTCCCCGAATATCTTCAGCCGGATATTAAAATTGAGAATTGAAAAGGAAACGGAGAAGATGTAGAAATTGGAGAATTGCGAAAAGAAAAACTTTCTTTTCTTGCGAAATGCTACAAAAGAAGCATATTTCACTTTTACGAGATCGTACATGTGCTTTTTCAAAAGTCCAAATTTTCATAGTCAATACCAATTTATCTCTTGAGAGCAGTCTCTCGATCTACTTAAAACTTTTTTGTTCTTCAAACAAATATTATGCAAAGAATATCTTAAATGTCAACAGTCAATTGTTAACAGACGAAGAGTTCCAAATCCAATCTATGTTTTCTCATCACAAAATAGTTAATTTCTCACCTGACAATGTAAAGTTCATTCCTTTGTTAATTTCCTCATGGATGATTTGTATAGCCCTCTCATAAATTTCCGCTGGACGGGCCAACTGCCTCGCCTCTGGTCTGGGGAATCTCGCCAGCCTAAGTAAGTCAATGGGTGTCCGGAACTCTACAAGAATATTCAGCTTCTTTAGAACTTTGACATTTGCAGAATACAACTTTCACATTCGACTTTTTCGATATGAATTATGCAGTGCGTCATCCCTGAATGGAATCATTCTACCTCTTGTCAACCACTGAAATTCCTACATTATTTGAAAAGTTTTCAAAGGAACAAAATCGCGGACTGTACATCATCATCATCATTGTGATCACGTCAGTTTCTAGCTACAACTATTATTATCCAAATATAACAACTATTTGCAAATTGTAAGCTTCCTTTTCTCACAAAGTCAATGGAAAATTTTAAATCTCTTCACAAAATAAAAACTTTTCTGAGCGGATCCAAAGATAAAGAAATGGGAAGCAGATTTTCAGACTACTTTTCCCGTATTTTGCATTCAGTCGAGCGTACTACTCTAGTATTTCACAGGGAGAAAAAAGATCCTTTTGGAAAATGAGAAAAGTTTGTGAAGGAAAAGGGTTATGGTGATGGTGAAGAAGATGACATGAAAATTGGTGGGAAAGTCTATTATTGAGTAACCAAAAATATACTACATCAATATACCCGTTTTTGACGCGTTGTTAAAGAGAATATCTAAAGAGTCCGATTCTGCAGTCTCTACTTCTCCCTTGGCTTGTCGAAAGGCGTTGGTTATGAGCTCATTCTCTACAGTGATTTGATTCTCCTGCTGAGTGACTGAAATACGATTGGCTCTTATCACAACTTGAGGTGCTGTTACAAAGCCGTGATCGTTAAAAGCCGAGCACGAGTAAGTCCCTGAATCTTCCAGTGGATCAAAATAATTCATGATTAGAGTCCCACTAGGAAGAATCGTTGTTTTCAGGTTTTCTACAATAGTCAGTCTATTTTTCCTCCAGATAATGGTTGGTGTAGGAGTTCCAGATGCGGCACAAGGTAGTCGAATTTGACTTCCTCGTGTTACGCTAAATCATATCAAATCATAAATTACAAAATCACTTGTAAATTTCACTCATCGTTTTCTCTTTACGTGAAAGATTGCTCCTGAATGAAATCAGTAAAGACTGGAGCGGTGCCGGAAATAACACGAAGATTTGTCACGGTTTCGATACGCCCCAAAACATTCTCAGCCCTGCAAGTATATTCGCCAATGTCTCCTTCTGTAATGGGGATAATGGTTAATAAAAAGCCATCATCGCTAACCCGGAATTTGTCAGAGGAGGCTAGTGGTTGTCCATTATGAAACCAGGTAATAGTCGGGAATGGTGTGCCCACAGCTTCACATCTGAATTCAGCACGATCCCCTAAACTAGCTGTTTTCTCAAGCGGTGTGACAACCCATTTTGGAGGAGCTATAGCATAACCACATAAAACATATTTAATTCTCTTCCTAGGTCCTTTGAGAAAATTAGATTTTCTTATTGTATCTTCTCTCTCAACGTACTTGCAACTCGCACTTCAGATATTGCAGATAAATTTCCCAAGAGATTGGAGGCCGTGCAGCGGTATACTCCTTGGTCCTCTTGGCTCACATTCGAGATACTCAAAGACCCTCCTGGAGAGACCTGTAATAAGAGAAGAGAATATCATTTCATAAAAACCCGTTCCCTCTACAATTGTTCAAGGGAGGGAAAAAATTAGCGAGAAAATTCCCTTATCTGATCACATTGAAAAAAAAGTTATATTGCCTCAAGACAAAATCTTCTCATTCTATAAAAGTGGCAAATATCTATGCAAAATAGGAGAATTGTGCCCAAGCGTGTAATAAAAAAGTGACATTTTATTATAGCTTTCTCTACCTGATGCCTTCCCGTGAGCGTAAGTGGGGAACTGTCTAAATACCACGTTATGGTTGGATGCGGAAAGCCAATCGCCTCACAGTTGACGGTGATTTTTGAGCCTTCCACAACTTCTTGGTCTTGAGGCACAATGACGAAACGAGGTCTACTCGCGTGTCGTTCAGAGCCACTGCTGCGGATCATTTTAGCCTTGCGAGATTTTGTAGAACCAGCTTCACTCTTTGCTACACACTCGTAAGTGCTGTGGAAGATTAAAGTTAAAGATTATTACCTCGTTTAGTTTTATTTTAAGTTTAATACTTATTTCATTTACCCAACATCATCATCTTGGGTATTTGCAATCATGAGGGTACCATCCTGCAGTATAGAATAGCGGGGCTCTGCGTCCGAGCTAATTTCATTGCTGTTCAGGTAAGAAATAAAAGATGATAATTTAAACAAGGTCATTTCAAGGATAAAGTTGCCCTTGAACTATCTGATTTAGAAATTTCCCTTCAATTATATACCTGTTGCGTAGCCAAACTATATCAGGAATTGGTTCTCCATCAGCACGACACCGGAAGTAAACAGTGTTCCCAAAGTTTATTTCAATATCTCTTGGCTCCTCTGTAATTTTGGGTTTGCCTAAAAGATAATAAACGTTTCTACTTTCTCCTTTCTTGATAACATTTCATGACCTACACTCGATGAAAAGATTTCAAACGCATCTTAAAAAGATAAAAGGAAGTCAACGGAGAAAATTTTATGCAAATTGTAAGCGCTTCCGGTGAGAGGAAAACGGTAAAGGATTTTAGTATGCAGAACACATAAACTTACGACAGCGAATTCCCAGATCATTCATTGCCATCACAGATTTCCCATGCATAGAATCAGGTTGTTCACAGTAAGCAGCCGCCTCCGCATCAGGATGCTCGGCAAGCATTTGAGCTAAACTCATTATGCTACAGTCGCAGATCAAAGCGTTGCTGTCAAGCCGCCTAAATATAGACAAAAAAAGTCATGAAATGAAAGAGAGAAATGAAATGTGACACGTTTTTCACCCACTTCACTCATATATATTTAATTTTCTCAGCGAAAGAGAAAAAACCGAAACTCAACTCATTTCAAACTTCAATCTTTAATCTTCCTTGAAGTGGAAAAATGCCTTTTTATTACATCTATACGCTGAGGCTTTTTAAGATTGCAGTCAAAAACGTTTCTTTTCCAATTCGAGAAGAAGTAAAATGATGCTACTAGAAAGGAGATAAAAAGAGGCAAAAGTAAACAAAATGCTCTTACAAGCGAATCAACTTTTCGAGCCCATCGAATGCACCGGAAGGGATGCGCTGGATTCTGTTATCAAAATAAGAATGGTAAAGAATTGTTGTCGAGATAAAATTTGACATTCACTCGCTAGACTATATCCTCATATACAAAAATACTGTTCATTTTTACCTATTGTGGTGGAGGAACAATCTTTGGAGATTTGATAAATTCTGGAATGTTTGGCTTTTGAATTCCTAGAAATTGATAAGGAATCGTAAATAATTGAAAAATAAATCGTTTGACTTAAGAAATTAATTATTTTAAGCCTTACGTTAATGAAATTAAAATGGAGATATAAATGTTCCAAATTGCGAAGGTTCTGAAAGGCAAGGTCCATATCGCGGATTCGATTCTTGTACAGGTACAAAAACCGCAAGTTTTCCAACCCGTTAAACGATCCATTACGTAAGGTGGAAATATGATTATTATTTAGCATTCTGGGAAGACAAAACATTATGAATATCCAGCTGCCGACAAAATATTATCATTTCATTATTAATAAGCTTACAGCGTTTCCAGTTTAGTCAGCCGCTTAAACTGGTTCTCCGGAATTTCCCTGATTCGATTAAATCTTAAATCCCTGTTAAATTATTAAATTAAATTGTTCTCAACAAAAGTACCTTATTTTCTCGGGATTTAGACCATCTGCAAAACAATTCTTTAGCATTATTAGCATTTATTTTATGGCTGGAGCAGAACCAACTCGTCATGTAATTGTCATAAAGTTATACACTAGCCATATCACATGAAATATTAAAAGGCTTTCCTCTCGCCATAAAAATACGGCAAAATCTTGAATTCATACGCGCATAATATTTATAGCTTACAGCACAGTAGTGTCCTCCGGAACATCAGGGACTTTCTCCAAATGAAGGAACATACACCGGACGGTAGTCCTGAAACAGAGGCATCTCAGCGGACACTGAGTCACTTGACTCACTCCCAGCTCGAGTAAAGTGGAGACTAGCAAGACTGCTAAAATAAGATGGGTCTCAATACGACCACTCTTTCCCGTCATCTTGATCCAAGCAATAATATAAACCTTGCTGTTGACTTTACTCTCTAGAAATATTTTTATTGCTGGAGAAACATGAGAGACGTGGACTCTGCTAAGAACCTTTCACAACCACGAGTGGGGAAACTTGCAAAAAAAACTAGAAAGTTTTTATCTCTTCTGTAAACAGTACAAAAGTTATCTAAAGGTAAGACACATAAAGCTCTTTAATCCCAACAGCTTCAGCTTTCCTCCCGGTTGTTTGAGTTGATGAGGATGACGGGCTGCTTCCAATGGAGAAATATAGGTATTATCATTATGATCTCTGCAGTCATTCTCTTTAACTCTCCAGTCTTTATGAAAATATTGCTCTTCCCATTCCAGTTAAGTTTCGAGGCAATCAAATTAAAAGATTCCTTAAAGAAACTCGAAGCAATAATTTTATTATGTGGGATTAAAGGGAAAGATGTCTTTGGAGGAAATCTCAGGTATAAAAATATTATTGTTTTATTAGGCTACTAATGTTAATAGCTTCAAACTTCTTGTCTCTGCGGTTTTAAGAAGTGTTTTGCACTGAAAGACAATGGCAGATGGGGCAAGTGGGACGTATAGGAAAGGAGTGATAGTAACATAGATTCACTTCACTTCACCAAAACACGCGGACGACCGGACACCTACTCCTTCCGAGAACTTCTTGACTCATCTATTAAAGCTTTGCATTAGTCGTGTGAGTTTTATGAGAAATTTTTTCTCCTTCGACTCATCTGATGAAGATGACGAGAGTGCTTATATAATACTTTGGTTGTTGTTTCTCTTTAAAACTTTTTCCTACCTTTAAAGATCTCCATAAGTTAAAAAGTGTGTACGCTGCTGAGGGATATTAAAAGGGATAAAATATATGGTATGGCCATTGCATCTTATTGCATTAGTGGATTTTCTTGTGAGGAAGAAAAGATGAATAGCTGGTGACGATCATGATGAGGAGGTTGAGAAGGGTGAACACTTTAAAATAGCTTGTTGCATTGTGTAAAAATACACGGCTTGTTTTTTAAGGAAGGGAAAAGGTGTTTTGTATGGAAAGATATATGGATGAACGTGTCTGATTTTATGAAGTCAACAAAAAGTGAAGTGCTTAATGAATCTTCCTCTCTTCCTTTTCCAACACGAAAATGGACAAGAATTTTGGAGGAAAAGAAGTGGAGTGTTCTTAAAAAAAGAGTTATAAGAGGGTAAGGAAGAGGAAGGTGAGCTACGTTTTAGCCTTAAGTAAAGGACGGGATTTAATGGATGATGTGCACTTGGACTTGGTCGAGATCCCAATAATCCAATGAACTTCACAACTTTTTTTCAAAACATTCTTTATTTTCTTCTCCAGTTTATGGGAAAAAATGAATGAGAAGAAGTTTTATAGAGAAATGCCTTCACGAATTGTGGCAGTGGCTGTAGTAATTTTATAGAGCTTTTATTAGGTCACTTACAATGAACTAGCATTGAAAAACTTTCTATTGCTCTTAAATCAAAACATTCACTTCCACCGTTAATACTTAATTCATTTTTGTTAAACCACAGAAATAAAATGTAATTGAATTGGGAAACTCTCCCAAAACTTGAGATTACGACTGCCGCAATTAACAAGTTATTCGCTTTTATATGGAAAACCTTTACTTCCTCAGTTGGGTTGATGGTAATAAAACTAATAATTCATAAAATGCTGAGAAAACATCATTTCCTAAAAAGTTTGCCTTGTCCAGTTGAACTGGACAGGAATAATAAGAAAGGCACAAGCCATAAATGAAAAAATCATATTTTGCCTGCAGACATTATAAAAATGCTTGACATGGTCATATATTAAAAACCGCGATGATCTCTGTTTGGATGATTAAGATTGCAATGTAAGCAAGTAGCTTAAGAGCGGGGTAATAAAATGGGAAATGTGATAGCTATAAACACAATCATTAACCTATCATATATATTTTCAGAGGTAAATGTTTCTCCAAAGCAGCTCAGGTTAGGTCCATGCAAAATAAAGATAGCATTTTTAAACGGGTTAAGCCAACATTCAAAAAAGATGTGATGATGAGCAGTGAGCAATCATTATAATTTTTAATGTGTATGATAATGAAATGGAGGCGAGCAAGAAAGGAAGGAGATGATGAGCGAAATATTTCTCTAGAAAGGAGATAATGAAAGTCAAAGCGTCTTTCAGCACACCATCCTCATTATGCGGATGGTCGGAAAAAGAAGCGTGCAAGACGCAAGAAGTAAAATTAGATGATGATGAGCAGAGGAAAAGAGGTGAAAGATTAGCTGTATTTGTGAAGTCATTCATTTGTAATCTAAATGCAAAAAATGTAAGCAAAACTTGTTGCAAAATAGGTTTCAGATATGAAAATCAATCAGCAAAATATAATCAATTAAATATTGGTTTTTGTGACAGAACCTCATAAAGTAGAAAGCAGGAAAACATTAAAAATGTCAATGAGAACAGCAACAGTCGATCATGATCATGACTGACTTTGACTTTGACCAGATAGCCACGACCCTTAATATCGAATGAATTCGTGTGATGGTGATGATGAATTAACTTAAAAAGCTTTATCTGTTTGTCACCAGTTCATGACGTTATGTCAACTACAAAAAACAGTAAGAAATGGAAATGCATACGTCATCTTCCTGAATGCCATAGGTTGAGTATGATAAAGAAATGAGAGATGATTTAAGCAAGAACATCTTCTTTCATATCCTAACCCAATTAGCAACCACTCTAGCAACATCAACATCACAACTCGTTTCATTTTTCAAGTCAGCATAAAAATTGACACATTAAACCAACACCACGTCATAATATTTATCTACGGATATGATTTTCTTATCGTCCTATCAACTTCCAAAAATGGACTGGACCAGCTCACTAAGAATTCTGTGTTTTCATTTCTATTTTCCTTAAAAAAGATGCAGATTACAGTAACTACAAGAAGATAAATGTTAATTCGACTAATCTACAACTTTTTACCAACCACCTCTCTCCTTGAGGTTATCACAACCATATCATTTGTGATGATTTTTAAGAATTTTTTAAATGAATGGCTGCCTAAATTTGTACTTTATGAGATTTGTTGAATAAACATTTCCAAATCTTGAAATCACGTGAGGAAACCAAGTTTGTTTTGGTAGATTTTGAGTGAATAGCTTTTCGACACATCGGCATTATAACTCCTTGAAACAAGCAACTTTCAAGAGACTCATTGCATCGCTTTTTATCACCAAATCACATCGTAATTTGTAATCATCCGCATCCACATGAGACTCAACACCATCAACCATCCTCTTCCTATTGTTATGAGTTGCCCACGATGCATTTCACAGATTGTAATCTTTTATATGAGAAGTTGTTGAGATTTTAAATTCTCAAATCTTTCCTTCCTCGCAAAGTCCCTGTATGAAATAATAAGTTGTGATAGCTGAAGGATATGGTTCTCTTTCTTCCTAAAAAATAAGAATATGAATAAACCATTATGATTCAAGAATTTTGAGATCAGGCCAAAGTAAAAGATTCCTTAGAAAAGTCAGCTTAAAAGACTTGATCATGATCGTAGATATTAATGTAATGAGATAAATCCGATGAAGAATGACGATGTTTTTGGGCGTTTCCGAAAAGTAAGCAGTTTGAGACATGAGGGTGGTATCCAGTTTCACTATAAAATAAATGGTATTGTGCTCTTAGCGGTATTCTTCCTGAAAGTTAATGAGCTTGAAGAGTACAAGACTGGAGCAAAGACTATTTGACTATAATGATTGAGAAGATGAAGAGGTTCAAGTTTTAGGGCGCTGATTCTGTCATCACTCACACTCACGTCTTCATTTATTATTTTAGAAAACAGGAATTTTACAAAAAAATAGTTGACTACAGAGCACCTGTATAATGAGAAGGGAGACAAGAGAAATTAAAAGGATTTGACAAATTACTTTTTCCTAAACTTTCCTTGTACCCACACACGATACATTTTTAACTGCTTGCCTCGATTAACCTGAAGTCTGCGGTCAACGATGAGGGTGTCCTTTTCAAATCCTGCGTCAGCAAAAAGTTTCTCCACTTCTTCCTCAGTAAAGAAATATACTCGCGTTCCGTCACCTCTCATATAAAAGTTTTCGTCAATGTAACGGCCACTTTTGAATCGAAGCTGAGCCAAGTCATACCTGCCGTAATCTCTGAACAAAACTAGACCACCGGGTTTTAAGAATTTACTTAAGTTTTTAATAACTTGATCGAATTTCGCTGGAGAAATTGCAGACACGACGAATATGGCGGTGATTACGTCCAGGGATCCGTCCGGAAATGGTGTGACAGGATTTTCGTCAGTAATGTCTAGGACGAAAGGAGTACATCTGGAGGGGTTGAATAAAGCATCTTTTCGTACGAGATCCACAGCTTGTGGGGCAAAATCACAGCAGTAAACATACGTGTGGGGATTGTTGTTTGATGATAATAATGGAAAAACCGTGTTCCCCACTCCGCACCCAACTTCTAGGACCTTAAACTTTGAATTTTCTCCAGGATAAGTCTCATTTGCTCTTAACTCTTTGGTTTTCTCAATTGATTCTTGTGGATCGACGCTGGATCCAAATGGACTTTCTAATTCTGGAAATTCTGAGAATAACCAATTTCTATCACGAAAGAATTTGTTTTTATGATTTCCATAAAAATCATCCCAGTATTTGTGAGCTTCAGATTCTAATTTCTCCTTCTTTTCCGGATTGATTTGTACACTTGAATGAGTTTTAACAACGTCCTCTGCTTGCTTCTTCATTTCATCATCCCATTTAATATCATCCCAGGCGTTGCAATCGAATACTGCCGAGACGTCGTTCAGTTGACGATTTCTAATTATTTTTGGTTTCTGATAAGGCACCCGCGTTATATTTTTTCCGTTATCTGATACTTCCTTCCACCATCGTATATTTTCTTCGTTTTGCTTTACACGTTGAAGGTACCTGCTCGGTTGCGTCTTGTCCTTTTCCTTTTCTGCTTCAGTTTCCGATTCTGAACTTATAGTAAAATCTGCAAATCCATCTAATGGGCTATCTTCTATGGAATGTGCAGTGCTGGTACTAGGGGCTGCGGAAGAAGTTGAATCAGTTCTCGTTTCGCCCGAAGGGTTCATCTTTAAAGATTTAATTGTATCGCTATTATTGCTGGAAGTCGATTTTGTATTTTGAAGCGTAGTTTGAAAACAGTTATTTCCCGTTGCAAAAATTCGCCTCTTGATATGTTTGATTACGTTCGTTTTAGCAATGATCCCAATCATTCCTTTACAAATTCCAGGTACTCCAGCTCCCCTCCATAAATCTATCAATTTCTAAACAAAGCAAAGATTCATATTAATTCATTCTTTAATTTCCCAAATTTCTTTCAACTATATTAGGTATAATCAGAATTTTTATCGCCTTTACTTAATTGCAAAAAGATTGATTGTTGATTATCTTTGATCGATATGGAATGACTTTCTCCAGATTTAGCGACAGCTCCACCAACCAGCCTGTTGATTAGTGATTCCTGGACAGACATCAAACCAATTGCCTGAAACCTGGAAGAAAAAGATAATTAACCTTTTTGATAAGTGCATTTAATAAAATTTATATTCATTTCAATTACCAAGTACGAAAAATATTTTTACAGCACAATTTATATTTTGCCTCTACCAAAACTCCGAATTATTCACTTTTCCTACCATAAATCTAATCAATCCCATTAAAATTGGCTGTAAACTACTTACTTTAATGCACTGGCACTGTAAATAACCAGCCCACTTTTAATTTACTTTAATTAAAATTCAAAGCACTTCTTCACCTGCATGATTCACACAAACACAACCCAACATGGTTCTATGAATCTCGCTCATTTCTCACGTCAACCCCGACTCTATGCACAAGTGTAGATGCGTTCTCTCGGCAAAAACCGTTCTTTTTGGATTCGGAACTCGAAAGAAAATAGAAATAGAAATTAAATTTTTCTTGTGATTTTTGACAATTCCTAAATTAGGAATCCTAATTCTAATCATAAATAATTTACTACTAATATTTAGTAATTTTTTGATCATTTTATTTTGCTGCAACAATTTAAAAGCTTTTTCTTTGAGCCTTTCCAGAACTTTGGAGCTGCGTAGTTGCTTTCTCCCACAACAGATTGCATTAGTGACTGAAATAATAACGGTATTTTATAGTATCAATCAGCCAGAAAGTATCTTAAAATGAATTACATTTGAATTGTACTTTGAAGGAAATTTCTATAAAAAAATAAATCACTTTTACGATACTGATTTGATACAAACTTTCACTGATTGGATCACATAAAAAGGGAATAAAAAAGGCTATTAGGATAATTTCTTAATGCCCTACATTAGCAAAGATATTAGGCTGATTGTACTGTCATAAGCTCTTTACTTTATTTATTGATTGAATGTTATTTACAAGATTGAGCGAAGCTATCCCATATTTCTTTCATAATGATTTATGCATTACTGGAAAACATTACTTTGCCAGTGTCAGTTCAAGAGAGCAACAAAAACTGAAAGAGGTACTTTTTATTTATCCATACATCCCAGTTGTCCTTGAGATAGAGGGAAAATACGAGCAGAATTATGTTTCAATCAATCCCCAATCTCCCCTTCCCTCGTAGAAAGAACCGGATATAGAAGCTTCCATCAATTTCGCTAATGAACATCTTGAGACTTCTCCTTTTATCCCCTATAGAATCTTAAAAAATACGAGATAATTAACTCATCATTATCATCATCTTCAATCTGCTCTACGCTAAACTCATATTCATTCCTTCGACCTAGTCATTCTCTAGATTGAAAAAGAACCTAGTCCAGTTTTCGTGCTTTTTCATTTCATCCTTTTGCGAAACATCATCCGTTTCCTGCCTGATCCATCTTATAAGAATCTAAAGGACAATTTTCATGTTCCGGTTTTCTCCATCCTCAGCCTATACGTTCAAACACGTTTTCTTAGCTTAAGTAAAAAAGGAGGTTTTTATCTCGAGAAAAAGGAAGGAAGAAAGGTACACACGTGCTGGGAATTGGTAATCTCATCACAACAGTAACCCAGCAAGTGCCGCTACGCCAGCATGAAACTGAGAACTCAGAAAGTGGAGGAGAGAGAGGAAGGAGAAAAATTGCAAAAATAAAGGATGCTGGTAGAGTAAAAGTGAAGAGAAAATAGTATCGCTCGAGTAATACTTGTCATGTAGTGGATTTGTATTTATGTTTGTACTACAAGTCAAAATGGCTTTACACGTTTCCTTTAGTTTTTTGCACAACCAACCGGTTGACTGATTGGAAGTTGTAAGAAGGGAGAAAGTGAGTGAATGAGTGATGATGAACAATAAAATTGGTTTAGACTGGCTTACTGAGAAAAAAGATCTTATCTGGTGAGAAGCCAAGCTCATTTCACTTGCTATCCTGGAGTGCAACCAAATGAGAAAGTGAATAGAGTAGGATGATAGTAATGAAAAGAACAAGTAAACAGTGAGGTTCTCCATAAAGGCAGATTTTCTCCGGATATTCGTAGGAGAAAAAGTAGCACACGTAACGTGTCTCTTTCCAATTTCATCATCATCACCCACTCCTCATCCTCATCCTGACTCTTGAGACTACATGCATTTCCCGTTCGAGTGGGCGAAATAACGTATTTGTTGTACAGAGAAAAAATGGTGTGCCTAACTATTACATGCGATTGCATTTTGATTAGACAGCGAAAATGGAGATTTAAGCTATTCTTTGTATTACAGATAAAAAATGGGAGACACTTTTGGATTAGTACTTTAACGTGATGAAAATGTCGAATGACAGGATCAGAGGATGAGGAACGATCGGAAAATGGCACAAGCCATTTTTGTGTGGAGGTTTTGGGGACAATGTGAATGTATTTCAAGAACAAAGCGAATTCGTAACTCGTTAGCGTATTCTTTCTCCTACCTTTTAAAATGGGTAGGTTTCCTACAGATTTCAAGAATGTACGACATACAATAGAAGATGAAATAAGATATACGGTGAAAGTATTTTGGTTTTGCTAGAGAAAGTAGACTATCATAATATGCAGAGCTGATCATGATGATATGTATCTTGTTTAAAGGACAAATGTGCAATCAGCACAGGAGGAGAGAGAAGATGAAAGGTGTTCTCCACCAGAAGATTTAATGCCTGCTGGTGATTTATGAGTGATCCTTTTGTGGATTGGATTATTAAAATATTTTGCATGAGATGGATGTGGCCATATGATAAGGATAGCAGATGGACAAGAGAAATAAAAGTACCTACAAGGGATTTTGCTTTATGATCTGGCTTCCCATGATAATGATGAGTGAGCAAGTCATATCACTTTCATGGGAGCACGATACGAGATTAGTCGCTTTATCAAATGATTAAACCCGAATATTTTACTTCCTCCATATCCCTACTCGACTGAAGATGGTATGGGAATTGCAATTTGAGTTACGACGCTCATGATGAGAAGGAGAGCAGCTGCTTTCAATTATTATATATTGCTTAAGCCTTCACTAATAAAATGTTTTGTTGATGATGATACTTTATATACACAACTGCTCTCCATTTTACTTATGACGAGAGCAATTTCCTGTATAGAAACCTCTATTGTGATTTCGTTTGGCATGAAAAGTATATTATTCCCAGTCACTTCCAGAATCACAATTTCCCCACGAAAAAATAATTGCCTATTCATTATTTCATGATGCATGCCACTTCCTGCAAAACTGGCAGTGATGTCTGCTTTAGTCTAAACCTATTAGTATCATTCACTAGTTCCCATGTCGTGTTTATTCCTAGATCTATCATAGAAGCAGCAACAACAAAGCACAATTTCTTCCCGAGTAAAAGGAGTCTCTCTCAAGTACCTTTTTATATAAATTGTACCAGTTTCCACTTCTCCTGTCTATTCGCTTTCTCTACTCATTCACTCAAATCTGCCACATCTTTTTCTCTTTATACTCTCTAACTATTCCAGGAACAGGATAGTTTTTATTAAGGGAAATGATATGTCAGATAAAGAAGGGAAAATAATGGTTGAATGAATAGGAAAAAGAATTGGGCAAGAGTTACCCTTTATTTTTTTCTGCAGAACCACCTGACTCATACATGTATAATGTGCAAAAACCCAGAAAAATGATAATGATGTTGCTTCCGTAAATCCTAAAATTGTGGGACAAGTCAGAATAAATTATTTACAGAGCTTAATCACTATTAGGGACATTACGGCTAATGTTTACCCAAACATATGCTTCCAACCAGGCATAATATTATGTAAAGTAAGGCAAACAATCAATTTTCTTTGTTGTTCCTCGATATTCTCTTTATTCTAGTTTTGGGAGAGTTTACAATGCACACGAACGTGCCTAGTTTATATTTTTGCATGTTTTGGAACACTCACAGACAATTATTGTTTGTCTGGAGATGAAAAAGTGTTGAAAAGACATATAATAAAGGAAGAATAAGAGCCAAGGGGAGGAGAAGGAAGCTATTTTTATATGCAGTTTGTATTGTTATCAAGGTACTTGTGCAAGTAGCCTTTTTCTCTAGCATCAAAATTATGTTTGTACAAGTTTTTGCCTTCAAGCCAGGAAGTAAAAAGTTTTTGGAGAAAATAAAGAAATCGATAAGAAGGTGGAGGGAGTAAACACGGATTAGTTGTCATTTCCATCCTTGACTAACGATAATCGTCCTCATTCTCAACTTTCCCAGCAAATCATAGTGTTTGCAAAGCTGTTGAAAAATGTACTTTTAATCTGGACCCTAAAAAACAAGGTCCTCCAGAAAAAAGTTCTAAATTGAAGGATAAAAAAATCAATGAAAAATCGGAAAGTGTAGCGGGTGTGGATAATCACAATGAAAAAATGTTGAATTAGGTACGGAAAAGGCACTGTGCCGAATAAAAGGAGTGTGGAAAGAATGGAGCAATCCTGAATTGAGCCCAATCATAGTATAAAAATGTTATCTTTGGAATTGAAAAACTTTTTTTCTTCCTAAATGAAAGAGTTTTGCAAATGTTACGCAAACAAAAGGGGAATTGGGGAGTACATGGAAATAGTTATCTATTTGCATCATCAACGTCCTCATCATCATCGACATTTTTCAGTTTGTCCCTTTTTTAAAAAGGAATCAGGAAAGATTACAGTTCTAATTTACATTTGATTGTCAGCGTTTGATTTTTCTCTTGGAAATTGGCGGAACTCTTCTCCTGTGAGCTAGATAAATAGAGGCTATCTACTCGTCAAGGTTCATGAAATTATTGAAGTGAACGAGAAAGCGAACAGTTAAAATAGGAAGCGAGATATGGACAACCCCAAAATGAATTCCTTTTCATGCAAGTACACGCTTGATTTATTTTTTCTCTTAAGTTTAAGTCTCCAGTACTCTCCAGTTTCATGAAATTTTTAGTTCAAGCCAAATGCATTGGAGTCCCAGAACTGAGCAAAACTTTCATATTATCTTTCTACTAAATGGCAAACCTTGGATTCACCATTATTTGTACCGGGTGGACTGTAAAAAGAGAAAATTGCTACATTTATTTTGATGAAAACTGAGAATTTAAAGGAATTTATGCTTTTAATGTCTAAAATCTGCACCAAAGTTTCAAAGAGCTGGATTTTTTCACTCATTGAAACTTTATGAAATGTGATATGTGATGAGAAAAGGAGTAATATAAAACCGGAAAGGTGAAAACTAAAGTTTGAAATTTGGGAAAGAACTCTACATGCTTCAGAAAACTTTTTATTCGTTTATAGAGGATTGGTGGCAAAAAATGTAATTTTGCTTGAGAAAGTATGAAATATAAGAACTATCGGGTATAATCGGATTACTCTGCTACTCACGCAAGAAAACTTAATACCACAATTAAAGATACTTTCAGCCAACTCATCAAGTTTTCACACTCCTCATAAGCTTCATGCAATGTAAA
>JAHZMU010002728.1:0-38350 GCA_027743725.1 Rambutsinella grinnellia | reverse complement strand
TTAACTTGAACTTTGTTCCCTCTTTTGTCTTCAAGAAACACACTTTTTCTTCTTCCAAAAAGAAATGCTTTAATTAATGAATTCTTCATTCTACTTAAAAAAGAGTCATTTTGAAACCATTTAATAAATTGGAATCTAAATAAATTTTAACAAGTTCAGGAAAATAATGACTATTCCAATTATTATAATGATTTGAATGACAAATTATTTTTACAATTTTTGACAAGCTCAACTCTAAATCAATCATTAATTTAATTTAATGAGTATTTTAACATTCCAAAGTGGCAGATGGAATCTTCTCAATTATTCCATTTCCAGCAAAACCATCAATAAATCGTTTCTTTTCAAGTCATATCCTAATACTTTAGCCATTTACAATTCCACCTTATTCTGGAGTAAAAATCTAACTCAAAACGACCATCTTATCACCACCAAAAGATTTTATGCTTTCACCGAATAATAAACGGTTTCCCGTTGTCAATCTCAACCAGGAAATTCTTATCATGACTCTCCCTAAAATATTTAAGCTCATATCACTAGAGAGAGAGAGAAAACTGGACAGTGTTTGCTTAAGTGAAGGGGCAAGATTCAAAACCTCACCGGAATATAGCAGCTCTCCCCACACGCAAATAAATGAAACATGAAGTGGGCAAAAAATATTTTATGTATTGGATTGAAATTATTTATCACGGGGATATGTAATCTCTTGAGGGTTATCCGTATCCGACCCTTCGACAAACATTGTGAGTCACTTTACAGGAATTACACGGTGTTCACATTTTCTACATTTGGATCCGGTTCACTCTCTCCCAACAGGGATGAACAAGTAAGTATGATTGACAGATGGAGAAATCAGTTTGTCGACAAACAAATCATCAATCTGTAAAGTGATGTTACTACCGCCCTTTTCACAGTTTCTTGTCCAAGTGCCAAGATTGCGGTTGGGCATTTAATATTGATACAAAAAGTTTATGCTATGACTTGGACATTGAAGTATCCCGACTCGTGATGAAATTTACTCTTGTCAATTTTAAATTGTAAAAAAAATGGAATAAAAAGTAAACATCTCTAATAGGAGATTACAGACGAGCATAATAAACGGTGCTGTGATGAAGAGCCCAAAAAGCATCAAAGGATTGTGTGACGAAGGCTTTGAGAATTCCTCAGAGATTAGTGAAACCATCAAGTCCCATCTCTCTACCAGGTTGTGAGCACCAAGAGAAGAGAGAGAGAGAGGAAGAGAAAGGCTTCACATCTCTCACGCTTACCCCATTTCTCCATGTTTAACTAATTGTTAAAGTCATTACTAATTTCCATGAGAAGCTGAAGAGTTGTGTTGGAAAGGAAAGCTTTAAGCGGTTAGAGGAAATGGAGAGCGAGATGAGAGATGATGATGGTTTACTCTATCACCGTTTATTACACAGAAATTCCCAGTAGCATTTCATCCACTCTTCTGTAGCTTTCCTCTGCTTGAAAAACGACTCGGAAACTTGTTTCATGGACGCTTCGAATAGCTTCACCACACATGAAGAGGACGGAGAAAATTCTATAAAGGTGATATGAACCTGGAAGTGTTGTAATAGCTCTTTGTCATCATCATCTCATCTCTCTTTAAATCTCAATTTAACCGTGTGTCCTATCCCATTAGCAATTTCCATAGAAATCAATAAATTTTCAATGGTTAAGCCATCGCTAGCATGACAAATATCCTGAAAGTCAGGAGAACTGAAGGGAAAACATTGAATAGATTTTTCTCTCTTCTTCACATCATTGCGAGTTCAATCTAAACCTTAATTTTATGGGAAAATGAACTCCCCAAATATTTACCTTTCAATCCTACATCCGCCTTTTCCTTCAATGCCAAATATAACCTTTTAATTTAAAAGCTTCCTCCTCCACAATTTCCCAAGTGGTAGTTTTCAATAGTATATAACTTGTTCCTATCATTCTTTCCCGTACAATACTGTAAGAAACAATTAGTTTAATTTCTTCACAGTTTAAATTCACCTTAGCCCATTTCTCTAAATATCTTGCTAACTTAAACTTAATTGTAATTCTTTAACTTTTATCCTCTTCCCTTCTGCTTCCTTTTATTTACTCAACCTCTCTCTCGACTCGCAATCACCGCGTGTCTCTAAAAAGCTTAATTCCCAAAAGAGTTGAGGAAAAAAGGGATCTCTTTCGGGGAGTAAGCATTAACTTACAAAATGCAATTTTCCTCTGCCACCAACGCATTCAAAGGCTTGTATACTTTGACCTTTGATTGAAAAAGGTAAATATCATTTGAAGGAAAATTCACCAAAAGCAAAAAAGGTATTTTGTCGATAATGAGATGGGAAACTAGTGGGATGGAAGTGATAATGAAAAAATCTCTTTTTTTTGTGAAGGACCATCTCCTCAAGTTGCACAGGGACCGCACCACACGAGAGCAAGTATCAACAGAGTTCATTACATAATTAAAAGTTATTGAGCTCCAAGTGAGAGAGTTTCATCATTTCCCTTCTCTGTTAAAGGGTAAACAGAGGAAAATTGTTTGCAGAGTAAGTAATCTCAAGTTGCTCCATCACTCGTCCTCTAACACACTCCAATAAAAGTGTAATGATGTATTACTCTCGGAAAAATTATAACTTGGATGGGAGAAACCTTCCCCCGATCATGATCTGATGAGGATGATTTTGTTTATACAATGTGATTACATATTTGCATCATCATTTTTCAACTACTCTTGAAACAGATACACGAGACTATTCTCTCTGAGATTTATCTCGATAGAACAGGGAAAAGAGTTTGCGTTTGGATATGTCAGATACTCAATACAGATCTCAATCCACTTCCAACCTCGTTGACATATTTATTTTATAATTAGTTTTCAAACCGACTCATCTCCCAAACCGTTCTTGGGTGAACTTTTTTCTACTCTTTTCCGAATTTTTAAACGGAGTTCCACTCCACACCAATTCCATGTTGAAGTCAACACATTAATCTGTTGTCACCTGATTTCCTCCTAAATATCAGAAAAAAGTTACTGACAAAGTCATTTAAGTCTAGACGGATATGATATTAAGAATCCTTTTAAATTCTTTTCCTCATTATGAATTGATTTACTTTTGAGCTATTTTTAACGAATGGGAAACACCAAATTTTCTAACAGGAATCATAAAATTAACAAGTCTGTGTCATGGGACAGCGCGTTATGCTGGACACGAAGGAACATAAAAATCTGTCGACTATGCTCCTCGTTTACAAACATGTAAATCCGTTGTTATTTTATGCTTTATTGCCTGTTGATATTTAGGCACACGCTCGAACCCAATAAAAACGTTTTCACTCGCGATCACTCTCGCCTTTTCCCTTTTGACCAGCTCATGAAAGCGACATGTGCGACACAGCAGGAGTCTAGGGATTTTATTTTTGAGGGTGAATGAAGAGAAAATCGGTGATCAGCTTTTCTCTTTTAACTATAACGAATTAACGAGTAAAGACAAAATTTGTTTAACTTTTACATAATTCTTTGGAGTAATTATATCTTAATATGAATGGGTTTATAACTGGTGAAAAATGAAAGGATCAGTTTACTCCTCACATCAACTCTCTCAATATTTTCTTACTGAAATGGATTACCTTGATGATTTCTACTTCCTGAAAAAGGAGATTGTTGAAATGAATAGGTCGCACTCTCGCAAAGTTACGTCATTTTACAAAAAAAAAATATTCCAAGGAGATATGGGATAGTTTGTTGATTTCTATTTCCCAACAAAAACCCAACCACACTCAATTGTTGGCTTTCAACAATGAACCGAGAATCTCTGCAACCTCAGGTCTATTTTCCCTTTCTGTTTACCTTTCGGGGGAAACCTTCCATTTCTACTTTTCAAAGCAATTTGAGCTGAGAGAGTCTACATGGAAATCACTTTGTGCGGATAACATTCCTAAAGGAGTAAAGAGGATAAGTGCAACTCTTTTCCCCCAAAAAACATCATGTTTTTCGTTCACTCCATGAAAAAATGCAAATGTGTGATCCCCCGCTTGAGGAAATGTTGACATCTCTTTTTACTTTATGTAATCCCTTCCCTGTGGAGATGTTTGGCCTAAGTGCAAAAATCGAAGATCAACTTCTTCAAAGAAAGCTAAAACCAATAAGTAAATCAGACAAACTCAACTGAACTGTAAGCTACTCCATATTCAATGCTTTAAAAGTATTTTACAGTTAAATTTTCCCTAAAAAATATTTCATTTCTTCAGATATAAGTATTTTTCTTCACGCTACATTGCAAGGGAAAAGGGACCGCTTAACGAAATAATTAGTTAATGACAAATATTAACCTCATTACTCAGCTAGTCTTATAATTTTTTAAAACCATTTTGGGCATAAATATCAGCGGGCCAAAGAAGCAAGAGTGAAATTTGATCGTTTAGAAAGGAGCTTGCTGCCGGCATTCATTTCACATCATTATTAATTCATATGTAAGTTCTGAGTAAAACATGCTCGTTATTTATACCGGCGGTCATTGCTAAACAAACGGGACTAGGAGCAGAAGCAAAACCAGAACCGACAGTTCCTATTTGAGAAGACACCCGCAAATCATTAAGTCTCTTTGAGCTCACAGACCTCACAGGCCATACTCTAATTCAATATTGTTTGGAAAAAAGGTCCAAAAAATTTACACAGTGACAACAATGTTCACACTTAGAATAGAGAGGGAATGTGTCGGCAACCTTTTTCCGTATTAGGGAAACCGCATGAGTGCAACTCGATTGACTTGTGAACGAGACCGCTACTATTTCTCCTTTGGATATATTTCGGTGGAATAGCTACATAAAAAAGCTCAATCTCTAGTTATTCTATGTTCTATGCTCCACTGAAACTGTCCTTAAAATGGGAGCAGATGGAAAGAGAGAAATCCAGCTTTAGAGCTATATGCTTTGGAGGCAGGTTTCATATAAAAGATATAAAAGGAAAGTCTATTCATTGAGACCATTTATTTATTCATTAACTTGGGCCAGATTTTAATTGAAGAAGTTGAGACTTTTTTAAGCTTTATTTTTATTTGATAACCAGTCGGCAAATCTCGACCGTAAAAATGAATGACAGTTTAAATCATACAGTTAAGTCGTTATCGCCAAAAAAGATTCCGACAATTAGCCCTAATGACTCATTATCAATATTGTTTCCTATTAAAGCAGAACATTTGGAGGAGGTGATGCGTAGCCGTGGACAAACGGTTGTGAGCTATTACCCCATACCCTTCTTACGGGAGATCCAGCTGGAATCCAGAATGGAGGAAGTAGTTTCCCACTAGTTTTCGCTTCTGTGCAGATGGGACTCACAATCTCTGGGAGGAAAGGAAGCAAAAGCAAACTCAAGAGGAGAGAGAGAGAACGAAATTTACTTCTCTCTGTCTCTAGCCACTATTGTTTCCTACTTGTTTTCTACAAACTTAATTTACCCACTAAATGGTATAATTTGACCATAAGGTCAGCTCTCTCTTTACCCCTCAAGGTATATAAATAAGGGGGTAATGACATAATACATTTTACCGACTTTACAGACAAATTAAAAAATAATTGCTTCTTGTCCAACAGCATTTCCCTCATTAGCTAATTCACCTTTGTCCAAGTCGTTGTCGGTAAAACGATAAAAGGACTCATCCATTGAACCAAATCACCTTTTCGGCTAAAACTTTAAAGACATAAATGCGCAAGATCAACCTCTAATTTTACCCAGTAATGAATCATTTCAGAGTAAAACTTGCGTAATGAGACCATAGCAAATAAAAATTGTCACAGTTTTAATGACTCAAGTACAGAATGCGATTGTGCTTCCGTGTGACAAACTTGGAAACGGCTCAGTTCTCTCGAAGCTGATACTCTCCCGCTATTTCACGGGTTTCGAGTAGAAAGCTATGCCGCTTCGTATATAATGTGGAAACAGTAGATTAAGTAATTAGCTCTATGAATTCCCTCTGAAAGTACCTTGTAAAGAACTGTTGAAATCTCAAAAATTGTCTCTTCGTATTACCCACCAAGCCAAGCACCATTTAGACTAAAGTCCCGTGCCATTTCCCAAGAAAATGTGGAGTCGGCTTGTTTTTGTAAACGCTCATATTGTTCTTTAAGGAGCATTTTTATAACTCAAAAATGCCTTTTCCCTTTCTCCTTTGCCGTAACTTTTCTCGGAAGCATTTCATTTTTTAAGCTATAAGAAAACCTTATCACTTCCGATAACTTGAGTACTCTCCCACTTATCTTTTGTCATTGTCATGTAAAAATTCTGAAAAGAGCTACATTTTTTATCGAAGCAATAAAATAAATGTCCTTAAAAAGTAGTATCTGGAAACAGCTATTTAAATATTAGTTAAAGTCATTCTAGAATGATATTCGATTCCATCTAATATTTTTTTCGCTCTTCAACATTATCTTTCAAAGAGAGAGAAGTTTGAGAACCCGAGTTTGGAGTGGAAGGCCATTATTACATTTATTATGTCGTTACAGATGGTGTAATGCAATAAGGTGACATTATTATCCTCATCCTTCTTTCCAGCAAAGTCCCTGGGGCCCTATCTACAGTGATATCGAAGGGAAAATGACACTACATTCTTTCTCATTCACAACTCCCTCTGCGAATATCTTTAAAGATGAAGTGGAAATTGCACATATTAAATATGCAGTTGGCCAGCCTCGTCTCAACTTTTTCTACTACTTTTACTCCCTCATCACTTCCACTTGTCCAAAGTACTTCCAACTTGTGCTACTGAATAAGCTCATGTAATATTTGAACTCGTCTCTTCCCACTTATTACATAATTACAAGTAATAAATAATTGGTATGTTAATCACCACCTCATTCCACCTTTATTTTTCTAATTCCACAAACTTTTTCTAAGTCAATTTGTGCTTATCAGAGAGCTTAAGAGCTGGAAAGCTATCAGGGAATGATCCAAACTCATCTTAACTCGCAATTATGATAATAGTTTGGCAATCCTAAGAAATAAATGGGGTTGGATGTAGTAGAAAAGACATAACTGGGAAAACTCTTTTTCTACTCTCGCAAAAAATTCCCCAGTCTATAGTGAAATAGCTTGGATGAAAGAAGCCGTGTAAAAATGATCTAGCAAAACTCACATATGGCTTGGCATATACCAACTTCCAACTTGCCCGCATACAAATTTATGACGAGTCTCATGGGACACTCATTTATTAATAGGTCGGTATGCAATTTTATCTGACTATTATCATCATCCTCTCATGATCATATCACCATCACCACCCAAAACTTTGTTGTTCCCTAGCCATTCTGTGTGTGTGTGTCGTTAGAGGGAAAAGCTGATAAAAATGTTGTCATTACCATCACCCGAAATTGTACTGGGGCAGTTTTGTGAAGCAGAAGGAAAAGGACTCTACAAAAACTCGCACATGTTCACATTATACCAACTTATTATTTGGTTCAGATGGCATCTTTTAAAGACCACGGGAGTAATATCAAACACATATTATCTAAGGGGAAGAGTAGAAAAGCTTGGAAAAAGAGCTCATTTTCATGAGAGAGAACAAGCTTGTTAATTCCTGTGGTCGTGCTCATATTATACATCATAGGAGAAAAGATTCACCGTCAGATATATAATGAGGGAAAGGAAATTTAAATTTTATATGAGCTAAAAAACCATCTACCTTCCAATCTTGCTGAAGCGATCCTAAGGGAAAACCTTAATTAAGTGAAATAACAGTGGCTTCTCATTACCTAAATGTTTATTGTTCACACCTAAACATAATTAGAGAAAGCTATTCCATAATAAAGTCATGGGATGAGTCATTTCTATAATTATAAAATATTTTTTTACAATTATAATATGATCCTAAAGGGAAATTTATTATTCCTATAAGGAAAAGCTCATAACAAGCATATACCTCTATTCTATATGGATAATCCAGTGGAAAATTGCGAGTAATGAGCTGGAGCCCTTAGACGACTCTACCAACTTGGTAAATGCGGGACTCTTTAGAATTGGCTTTGACGGAACTTTTTTTTTTGAAAAAGTTTTGACGCGGAAGCGTTTTCGGTTGAAGGCTGATAGTTTTATAACAGTTTCATTATTTGCATCATGAGTCAGAGTCTGGAACTTGAAGGAATAAAAAGTTTGTCCTCGACCTCTATTATCTTTCCGTGATTATTGCATGACTTGAGGTGAATTTTAATGATAATCATTAAAATGGAGAATTAACAGGGATCATAATTTCATGTGCCTCTTTCATATATAAAATTCTTTGAAACTTTCACCAATCCTTGAGCTTCACTACGTTCCAAAATAATAATAGATTCTGCTCCTGTAGAAAGTAAAACCTAATTATCTATACATTACCATCGAATGCTAATGAACCCGATATGTGTGTGCACTCTCGTGTGTAAATCATTTTCCTCAAATTCATGCACAGGTGGATAATATATGGTGAAATGTTTCCCGGTGATGCTCCTAATTAGTTGGAAATTAGTTAAGCTTCACTCTCCCAGAATGGAGGAGATTCCCCTCATTATATGGAAGTTTCTCTGCGCAGATACAAATGTGGAATGGTTTCTGGAAGAACATTTCTATACTCCGGGGCATTGACAGACTGACAAAGAACAAGTTACATTAAAACTTTTTTTGTTGATGACGAGAAATAATTAACTGCCTGTTTAAATAAAGTCTGAGATGCAATAAGTTACGTTTTCCAGAAACTTTATGAGGAAATATGAACAAGTTTGTCTATGAAAGGTGAGTAAGCAAAAGCGTGAAAATTTAACGAGACAATTCTCTCTTTCCACCTTTTCGGCTTCTGCGAATCCTATGACGACAGTGTCTGTTGATGAGAATAAAAGGATGAAGAAATGGACTTCATGACTCATTCTCTGCCAGACCTGGATGTTTTAATGAGTTGGAAGAATTGATGGATTAATTGTTAGTAAAAGAAATTAAAAATAGTATTTTTTCCACTCGTTTATTTTTATCCTTTGCACAACTTTCTTTTTCTCTTATTGAGACCAGAAGCCTACAAGGCAGCCGAAAATATTTACGCACTCTATTTATTCTTCTTAGCTTAAAACTTTGTCGTATAAATTATGTTTTACACATTGAATTGTTTTTAAATATTTACATAATTATACAGCCGTTTATGATCGTCTTTAAACATAATGTCACTATACTACATTGTAACATTATTTATATTAAAAATTGTTTAAAACATATTCCATTCCACTATTTCATTACATTGGCTAATTAGTATCAGGATGTGATTGACTTGAAATGAAATTTAAACTAAAGTAATCGTTTTTTAATTAATGTGAGCTCCATTGCAGATTGCAGAGAAAAACTAATGATTCACTTTACTAATAATTATACTTAAATGTATTCACTTCAGTCATTTCTGCCAACACTTTAGTCACTTATGAAATATCCAATTCCGAATTAGTTCGCCGAAAAAACACTTCACTTCACTACTTTCTCTGAGTCATTAAGAATTGTGAGTAAGATGGGAGAAGTACGAAGAAGAGAAAGAATTGGATGGTGGTCCTCCATTCGGACTATGATAAGATAAGAGTGAGCCTGACGCTGCGGCCAAAGCACTCCCACTTGACACACTGCCTCCGGCTAAATAAGCAGTCATGTGGGGATAAAGGAGATGATGTGTGGCAGCCGAATACGGTGAACTTGAGCCAAACGACCCAAGTCCCGCAGTACTCCTTCAGTAAGTTCATTAGAAAAAATTATGATAAAACCGGAAATAGTTAAAGTCATTTATGGGATGGAAACATGCTTATTATTTATCACTTTTGTATGCGCCCATTACAAAAAGAATATTTATGTTTGAACAAAACTGCTAAGTCATTTAAGCCTTTAGAATTGCCAGGTATTTACCCAGCTTTGTTGGGAAAATGTTTACAGCTAGAAAAACAAATGGGATACTTTTACACTTTTCTAGGGGAGAGTAGAACTGACTTGGGCCCATCAAATCACAAACTGATTTGTCTTCGTTATCCTCATAAATAGGGGAGCAAAAAGAGAATGTATATGTTTGCTTGTCACATTTTTTTGGGGTAAAAATAACAAAAAATGTTGCATTTTTCTCTTACAAAGTGAGAAATAAAAGGCAAGTTTTATTTGTGTGATGATTAAAATGATGTGATGGAAAACGGGAGCAAAACTATATCTAACGAATATCATATCACTTACCAGATTTCGTATCACTGTTGGAACTTTTGGACGACTTTTTCTTCCCCTTCCCATCAGAACCTTTGTCAAGCGATAGGGGATCATCCCCCGTAACAGATTCGGACTCGGAGTGGAAGTTATCATCTTCGAGAAGGAGATCACAGGAGTTGTCATCATCACCATAGCTTGTTTCGCATGGCGACGTCAGCAAATCTGAATTCGGTGGGGTTGTTGTTGTCGAGTCGGGATCTGCATCTAAAATAATAATTAAATTTTAAAGCTTATTTTGAAAATTAAAAGGGTTCATTAATTCCTAATAAGTATTTAAAATTTCCAAAGCAATGTAAAAACATTAGAAAGCATTTAGAATAAAATTCGACCATGCAAATAATAGCCAAATAATTATTTAAAGCATTAAAAGAAACTCACTGTATAGTTTACATCTAAACTAACAGCAACAAATGTTTTTCATAGCTCATAAATATCTTTTATTTACAAGCGTTACATAAACATTGCTAAAATAACATTTCAACTCACCGTGAATTTCTTTGTAGGCAAATCTAAAGTTGGAAGAAGGCGGATGAGAGACAGCAGCAGCCAAAAGCTTCGGACTATGCAAGAGGCTTTTATGATGTGGTGAATGAACGGAAGCATTTTTCCCCGTGAATTTATTCGGGTCTAGGATATTTTCTACTGAGAATGACAATTTCCTTTGACCTCCATTATTTGTTACTTCACCCCTGTTGATCGCTGCGAATGGGGAAGTCGTCCCTAAAAAGTTGACTTGACTTGTACACAAACTATTTCCACTATTCCCCTCACTATTCACAACCGAGTCACAATTTAAGCTGAGATTTGTGCCACCCACGTGATGCTTACTTTTTACGTTTTTATCGTCATTATTGTTATTAGTGGAATTAAAAGTTGTGACAAGTTGTGGTGCATCTTGCCCCACATTGTTGTTATTTGTGCTATTACTATTGTTATTGTTGCTGAGGTCGACAGGTTTACTCATCTCGGATGGGGAGTAGTCCATTAGCTCATCTGTCATGACAACAGTCACCATGTTACCGGAAGGAGTCAACTTTTCACTGCAGGAAGATCCGCTCACACTATTACTCTTATTAGTGATGACTGACTTACTCCCACCTTTTATCGTTTTTCCTTTTCCACCTCCACCGGCACTTGACTTGTGAACACTTTTCTCGGGATCCGTCATCGAGTTCACTTTTTCTCCATTGTCCATTTTCGATTCAATTTGTTGCAATCTTTCACTCAAAATGTGTATAAAAACCATTTACATATTTTAACCACTTTAGAAACTCTTGTTTTACTCAACAGGCAAAAATTAGCTTACTTCCCTTTACATAGCTCACTACTTTATAAAAACCTCTAATTTTCAATTATTATTCCGGATTAAAATCTTTCACTTCCGCTCTCACACAACTCCCCCAAAAGTTGACACTTGACAGAATGACATCCGCTCCAACTCTCTCCTCTTTATACGGAAAAAGTGCAAACCACTATCCTTATCTCTCTCCTTTCACATACACGATAACAATCGGGAGTGAAAATGAGCTTTTCTCTTTTGACTCCTCTCGCTTCACTCCTCCATTTCTTTTTAAGAGATGCAAAGGCTCAGCTTCCTCTTCTTATTCGAAAACTTGAGGCCGGATAGTTGTATAGACTGAAGCTGGAGTACTTGAGCACAGTGGTTTCCTCCACGATGACGGAAGAGATGACATGGAGAGGCGGTGAATTAAAGACAGTTCTTCTCTCTCTCGACTTCCTCACAACTTATTTCACGCTGGCTAAAAAGGATGAGAAGGACGCTACCGAAATGGAAGAACTGACACATCACCTTACAACATTACAGGCTTCCCGTTTCCCTACCCAGACGTCTCCAAACTATTATCTTTGACTGGAGGAAAGTATACAATTCTCCTAATCGCAATCTTTCTCATAAAAATTATGAGTTAAGTAAGCAGAAATTATATTTTGAAAAATGTATTCCACAGACTCTACAGCCTTTCGAGTAACTACTCATGTAGGTATATAACTGCGCAAGAAAAAAGATTAAAAAAAAGTTTTTCCTTTGTAATACCATAATACTCGTAATGGGAGAAACGTAATTTTTTCCCCTTCCTTCTCCACTTTCTTTCTCGTTTTTGTTCCCATTGATGATCGTGGCGGATAGGAGGAGATTCTTGATCCGCTCACAGCCAACCCAACACAGTTCTGACAAGCTTGGCCAGCCTGCCATGCGTTCCTTCCCATCATCTCGTAATGCTGGCTCGGGGCCGACCCTAAAACCCCACAGCTTCCAAAGAAGAGCGAGAGATACACGCAATTTCACATAATCATATAGAGCTTTAAAAGACTCCGTAACCTTATATAGAGTAAGTTTTTACACTTGGGATAGTTATATAATATTTTATATGAGAAGTCTCTCTCTCTCTCTCTTCTCTCTTTCTCTACTCCAAAAGCAGTAACAATAAAGGGGAATTAGTTACGAGTGTTGTGGTAATCGAGCTGTGTCACTATTTCCATTTCCCTGTATTTAACTGTTTGGAATAGCTCGTCTCATCAGAGAGAGAGAGAGAGAAAAAAAAACTTTCACGTTTCCCATCATCACACTCATCACTGTAACTTACCTGTTTTGCGTAGATTGGGATGTGATGCGGCAATCACTAGCCCATTATAGCTGTTCAGAGGGAAGTTTAGGGAAGTGGATGGATGTCATAGCAAGCTAATTCCTTCTACTTCGATGCTAGTATTAATGAGCTGGGTAGATGCTAAAAAGGTAGGGCAAAGGCTATTTAATGAATGACAAGCGTTTAGACATGTTCACATGGAATGTAAATAATTAATTTCAAATCATGTACAATTTATTTCAAATGAAATTTATTCGGTTGTGAAAACTGGTATTGTACAAATATTTTATTAGCGGTTATTCCTTCAACAAACACGTTCACAAACAAGGTTAATAATTCAAGGAAACCAAGCGCAAGAATTGAGTTTGGTGGACGTGGACAGGAAAAAAGAGATCAAAATCAAATCGGATGGGGGAGATTGTGATTGAGTGAACAAAATGGATGTGAAAAATAGCTTGAAATACGCAAAGGGATTGAGAATCGATGCTACCTTTGCCTTATAGAATGTTTTATTGTAAAGTACTTTTTATATTGTTAGAAGAAATTGAAAGGATATGAAGGAATGAGCTTATAAAAAAAATTTTCTCTCGTTGCAAGCATTTTTTTATAAATCATTTATACTTGTACTAGAGCAATTAACAATTTAATAAGAAATAATTAAAAGTAACCCTAAACAGTTAACGGACTGATGATTACGAAGTTTTTTCTACAATGCGCTAAATAAACCAATTTTAAAATGATCAGAAGGCATTAGAGAGGAAAGGCTTAACTCATTCAACTCCGTTTCATTCTCCATTGGAAGAATTGAAAGCGATTAAATTGAGTTGAGCTGATGCGCTCAAGCCCAGTCTCATTTCATGGAAGGTTCGGTTTAGAAAAAGCAAATGAAAAAGTGTCCAGGGTGATTATCGCGCGCGGTTGGGAGAGAGGATAGAAGGCATTGTAAAATGGAATAGTTCATAATTGGAATATAGTAGGATAAATGGGATATCTAGTTGGATGAGTGGTTAAGACATTTGATGGGTATAAGGGTGAAGCCCTCTACGTCTTTCATATCAGAGCGCAGAGTTTCAAGATCGAAATCCAATTAATGTGTAAAGATTGAGATGCAAATACGCGTTTAAGGTCTATTGACCTCTAATTCGCGTGAAATTTAACGGAGGCATTTTCTCATTCAGTTGGAAATGGCGATTTTTCTGGTGTGCCAACAACTGGAACAGAAAAAAGCCCTTTTTGGAAAGCGTTTTTCCCTTCCCGCATCACATGAAGCGTGCTAGACACACGTTTATACAAACGGGAAAAAGTGGGAGACAGTGAGTGAAAGAGAGTGAGCGAGGCGCTCAACCGTGGAATAAAGTCATTTTGGGATAAATGGGATCGGAATTGGACAAGGGAGTAAGTAGGAGTGCGCTCCACACAGCTCAACTATTGAATGGAGTTGGTGTAAAAATATAAAACTTTCTATTCTCATCCTACTATCTCCCAGTTAGCAAAGATTCAAACTATTCCATATTAGAAAGTGTTTCCATTGTTGGATCGTTAGTTGGCTATATGGATGAATGAGGTAACTACGGAAATAAATGGGAGCTTGGAAAGCCCCACAGCCTATGTGATGGCTCAATCACATCCCTATTGGTAATGGGAGACGGTCTTCCAATAATACCCGGATTATTTCTTCGTCTCCTTTAAAACCGCTTATGTAATCGATGCATACTCGAACTATAAAGACTCTCTTGGCAGGTATTCATGATGATCGCTTTTTTCTCTCGCCTTTTCTTCCACGCTCAACTGAACACTCTCGCTTCATATAAGCCCTTTCCTTGATAATCGTCAGATCTATATCAATTTTATATGATAAGACTACGTTGGAGAAAAATTGTCTCATCTTATCAACTTCTAAACCATTCTCTATGGCTTAACTTCCATTTCATAAGCTGTTGGGTTGACGTTAATGTCAATTGCATGTTAAATTATTCCATGCTCATTGCCCTCAAGAGTAAGGAATCAAGTCGATTAGAACGTAAATTGCTTCAAGTGTCACACTAGATGGTGGGAAATATTTTAAAAGGATTTATGGAATTCATTGATATTCCTTTAAAATGAGGTCCTCTCTCAGCTATTGTGCAATAAAATTTAATGTTATAAAAAATATTTCTTAATTTAAATAATTTTCTTTTTAAAATTATGCAATAATTTTGAATAGTAAAATGGAAAAAAAGAAAATCATCAGCGTAGTTGACATCTCATCACCACTATATTATTCTTAGACCTTTTCTAGCCAGATCATTCTCATGATGACTGGTAGTTATTTTTTGTAGCAAAAAATGGGAGTTTCTCTCCCCATCAAGAGGAAACTACTTTTGGATTAGTGTTATTACCTCACTTCTCTCTTCTCCTTTCTCCTCGCTAAATTGGTGGAAGTGTCGAGGAAGTTTAGACACGATTATATAGAATAGCTGCTCTCATGAAAGAAGGAGTTGCTCAACGAAATCTGAGAAAGTTGCTGTATTTATGTATGCGTGATGAAGTTGACTAAAGAAAATTGAGTTGGGATGAGTCTCTCTTAGACTCTTCTCTAGACAAAAAATGTATATTTTTATGCATAACTATGTGGCACTTGGAATAGAGAAAAAATGGAGGGGAGATGAGAAAAATAACTAATTTTACAAAATGAGTCATGAAAGTAGGATGAGAGATGGGGAATAGAGAGAAGCTATTTCAAATAATGAATTGCAAAGGAGCTATGGAAATTAGTGGGGAAATCAGGATGAAGATGGTAATTGTGGGAGAAGTTTTCAAGATGTCACTTAGGTGGGAGGTGAAGCTTATAACAAGTCGTGTAAGAAATCTCAAGTTACCCGTTCCAATTTATGAAAGAATTTCGCTGGGTAATGAGCTATATTTTTTACTAAAGTTCAAGATGAAGGATAAGCGAGTTCATATAAGGACATGTAAATAGTTTGGATTATTAGATTAAAAAGTTTTTAAAGAATATTTTGGCACAGTAATTTTTTGCATAATTTTTCAACAATAATTAGTCTAGAAAGACAGTTAAGAAGGCAAATCCTTTAATTTAATTTGATTGCGACAAGGTTAAACTTGTCACTTATATAATTAATCAATAGCAGTGTAGTTCACTCCACCATCATCACTGTCACTCCACTCATTTCTGACAAGGCAAGCTGAAAAGCAAATCTATAACAGATTCTACGCATTAGCTTTTAAGTCTAGTGAGCCACCACTAATGAGACCAATTATAAACGAAAATGATCCCGAAATCACGGGGAAAGAAGTGTTCATCTCTAAAGTGTTGTCATATGATTCCACTCTCCAATCATTTTGTAAAGTTTCATATAATTAATACTAATTATGGAGCAGTTTTGAATTGACTAATTAATACTAATTATGGAGCAGTTTTGAATTGACTAATTAATACTAATTGTGGAATGGGAATGGAAAAGTGTCGAGAGACGAGATGATGCATGAGAAAGGGAAAATATCTTTTGACTTGAATGAAGCCCTGTCTGTTTCACATTCTTTTTAGATGATAACGAAATAAACTAAATTTAGTTAAATAGCTCATCTCTCAAAAGAAGCTGGCATTTCATAGAGAGGAGATTAGTCCCATATTCATTTCTGTCTTTTCCCCACTTAAAGTATTCTTTTCGCTTTTTCTTCTAACTAGTGTAAACTAATGATGCTCATTTCGGCATTTTTTTAGAAAGCTTAAAAGTGAAATTATAAAAGATTTGGAAACAGCTCATATATTGCGGTCACAGACGAGTTATACTTGATTGACTAGTTGACTAGTTGGAGGCGGGGCTAAAGGAAAATTGAATCCCAGTTCCAAAGTTTCCCTCAACGTTCCACACCAAATTAGACAGACAAATTAGTCGGCATTCTAAGAGACAAATGAGTTGGCTTCTGCAACCAGTCGGGAAATAATTAGTGAGAAAAAAACGAGTTGCGCTAGTCAAAGATGACATAAATAAGAGTGGTAAGAGAAGCTTGAACATATTCAGAAGAGAGTAGATATAAACCAATGGGATATATATTCTTTTTCAAACGCATAATTTACCAGCTGAATGTGGGAAGCTGAGAGTTAAGATGATACGCATTACCTCGTAAAAGAGAAATGTGTACGCAAAGCAATTTCAATTTGGCGTAGATGAGGTTAAAGGAATGAGAGATTAGTATAATGTGATTACACTTTACCATTGACATATGAATGCGTTTTTGGAAACACTAGGGGGAGAGATTGCAAGATGTGGAAATGAAGCTCGAAACACGCTATATTCTCAGCTTCCACATATATTTTATAACTTCTTTCCTCTTCTACTCACTCAAAGAGAGATCTTTCAATTGACATTTTAGCGCATTCCAAACTAATTATTTCCTGTTCTCTCATCTAAATATCTCATTACCAGGGGCATACATGTGTAACTCTTTTTTTTATCGTTGCTCTCTGACTCCCTTAATATAATAGAGTTAACGGGCTCGCTGAGTGAGTGGCTCGAGATGAAGTTGTTTGGAAGAGAGAGGTTGACTCGCAAAGGAGAAACTCTTTTCAATGGCAGCATAAAAAAACTTTTGCTGAGCTTTTTCTTTCAAAAGTTGAAAGATATCTGAGAGGTGAAACGAAAAATATAGATTTTAGCTCCTAGAATCATGTCTAAATCGAATGAGTTGTTTGCAAAATTAAATTGTATTTAGCTTCGCTCTTTGAATGATTTCTAATAAGATGGGTGGCAATATTCTATACCCACCTAATTTACAAAAATGAGAGAGAGAAAGAGGAAAATATTATTTTGTTTATTTTTCTCGCAGCCACCATTTGTTTGCCAAGTTTTGAAGTTTAATTTCAGCCTCAACTCTCATATTTCCCCCTCAGTTGAAGTTAATTTGTATAAGAAAAGAGAGAGAAGAGTGGGGAGAATGTTAAGATAACAAGTGCTTGGAAACAGCCCTATACATTCTCCAATTTGATATATACCAAGTGCTTTTTTTCTGCTCAATTGAAAATTGATTTATAAATTATGAACTGCGTTTATTTATATTAAAAGGTTTTCTCTCTGTAAACAGCCATGTAATTACTTTCGAGGCTGAGCGGAAGGGACGCTTGAGCAACTTATGTCTCTTGACGCTTACAGCCGTCGTCCTCAAAGATAATTTCCATTAGAGATAGAAGCGAGATCATTAGGAGATAACTGTGAAGCAATTTGGTCGTGAAACGCAACTCTTTAAATCGAATCGGGACATGGAATGCGGTTTAAACACTCAGCTAATTTGCAGTCTTCTATAGAGCGAGATTGAGCAAAAAGCTTTTCTCTTATCGAACGTGGAGAAACGCTTAAATTGCTTCTACACTCCATTTGCAGAGGTTGAAAGATGATGATTATACGCCAACTGTGGATGACGCGAAAAGATTGGGAAATGAGATGGGATTAAATTGCAAACTATTTTATCTCTGAGCAAGCAGATGTGTAAGAAAAATACTTCTTTTGCAGCTTTAATTTCTCGTGAAATTACCAACATATATTTTAAACTTTTATAAAGCATGTTTTAGGGAAGCTATGAGACAATGACTGAAACATTTAACATTTGCACTTGCACAAAATTACCTTTCTGCATTACATTGCTGACAACGCCATTCCTCAAAATAATACTTAACTACGCAGTAAATTTTAGTTTCGTTTTTATTTAATAAAAATTACAACGTTTGCCTTAATTCTAACTAGTCCTTACTCAAACCATGAACTCACAGCTAACACTTAACAACCAAAACCTCCTTTTTCCAATCCCCATTTTCCACCGACGACAGCAAACGACATCTACAATCCAACTATCAACAATCCCATGCAAAACAAATTTTACTATTTTGTTTGCAGCTTATTTACTCTGAAAATAGATTATCTGACGACCTATAATAACCGCCACTCTAAATAAATCTGACGTCTGCCATCTGCATTACCCTATTTAATCCATTTAACATTTGCTTATCAAACAGTTTCTTTTACGACCTCATAAAATATTACCAAAAGGAGTCATATCAATTATATCCCAATTATATCCCATCTACTCCTGGAACCATTCATATCAGACATAACTGATAAGAAGTTGATAAGATTCATACAATTGCAGATCAATCATAAAAAAATAGCTTACGTTTTCATAGTCGACTAATGTCTTTCTCAAGCTTTGTTCCTCGTTATGATGCTCTGCATACTTTCAGCTGAGGAAGGAATGTGCTGTGCATGTGCTTGGTAGAGAGAGAGAGAGAGTGGCTATTCGTACATTTTTTCCAGCTTCTCTCCAACTCGAATTTTATACACGTCTGAACAGGAAATTTGTCGTTAAATATTTGTGAAAAATTGTAAAATGCTATTAAAGCCAGTAACAATTAGTTTAGTTGGGATATCTAGTCTTAAAAATAATTTAGTTAGTGAGTGGAGCTGGAGAAGGAGGATTAAGATGGGAGATTTGGTGGGGTCAAAATGTTTTATAATTTGATTGGTTTTAGATTCTTTTAGTTTTTACTCGAATTAATCAGCTGTAAGAAAGGGGAGATAAGGGAGTTTGATAAGCAGAAAGTGGTTACCAAGACAAGGGAGAAAAGTGAAAGCGCTAGATTAACTAGATTGGTAGAGGAATTAAGGAATGGTTGGGGATTTTGATTTATTTTTTGAATATCAGATGATTAGTTTCAAGAGAATTTGCTCAAAGTGTATCATGAAGGGGGGTGGGATTGAGTGCTCGAGAAATGGAAATGGTTTGGAGGTCGAGCGTTTAGTTATTTCTTACGTCTTAGGAATTTAGTTAGATTAGTTAGATTTTAGTTGGGGATTGGAGCAATTAAGTTTATAGTTGGATTGGAAGTGCAAGTTTTGAAGGTGCTCATAGTGACATATGGCTAATTGCTTTTGATAAGGTTGTGTGATTTGGAAAGGATTTAATTATTTATTTTTATTTTTGTAGATAAACGAGATTGGAAATGGCGGCGTCATTATCAGCGCAAGAAATCGATTTGGAGGAGCTCAAGGCAATTTTGGGAGTTTCTGAGGACGATTGTAGGGTTTTAGTTGAAGAATTTGGGAATGAGTGTAAGTGTATTAGTTTGAAGTAAATATCAGGATAATAATTTAGATTTCAATTACAGATAGTAATTGTCAAGACGTGGTTGAAAGGATTTGCGAGGAACTGGAGACGAGGCAGTTAACTGCTACCGAATTGGCATGGCATGTTCGTCAGAATCCATGTTTCAAGTTCCAGAAAAGTCGTTCCTTGAAGGATAAGCCGTGCAAAAAGGATGATTTAAGTTGGAGTACAGCCAGGTCAAAGTCGTCTAATTCATCCCCGAGAACATCTCCACAATCCATACAACAGCAACGGCCAATATCAGTCGCTGGACATCCATTCGAAAGTACGAATCCTGTGCCGTTCAGCGGGACATCGAAGCCTGTGCAGATCGTAAGAACTCCTCAGGGTATGGATACGACTACGGTTCGCAAATTCTTATCAATCTATATGCAAGACACCGAACTCCGGAAGATCTTTTATGATGTGCATGAAATGCGAAATACCAAACTTATGTTGCTTATGAGAGGTGCATCTGGTTCGGGGAAGTCAACACTAGCCTCTACAATCTGGTCAGTTACAGACAGAGGGGAAATATTTTCTGCGGACCACTATTTTATCAACAGAAAAGGAGAGTACAAATTCAACCGAGCTGGCCTTTCGGATGCCCACGAGAGTTGTAAGAACAAATGTCGTGCAGCCCTTGTTCGTGGTGATACTCCAATCATAATCGATAACACAAATACAAGGGTGGATGAAATGATGCCGTATGTTCAGCTTGGCGTCGTACACAATTACGACATAAGGATGGTAGAACCAAAAACAGAGTGGAAGCGGAAAGCTGGACTTCTCGCGATTAAAACTATTCATGGCGTCCCGAAGAATACTATTGAAGCACAATTGGAGCGTTTTGAGAATACGTCAGTTAACAAAATGATCGCTAAAGCACTGAGACTACAACAAATGGATGCCAATAGCTATAGGCCGAATCAAGACTTGGTATGGACTGGAGTTGGGTATTCACCGCCCAATTCTCCACCACCTCATTTCCCTGGGGCTTGGGTATCGCAACCTACTAAACAATCTGTTATTCTTGAGGCATTTCAGCAGAAGCAGCTGGACTCACTAAATAAAGGGAAACCTGGGCTACCCACCCTGAAGCATGGATGGACTGAACCTGGCCCTACTTCACCAAGACACCTCAGCGATTGGGTTCCGAATTTGAATAATCCAAATGCGAACGGTGCCAAGGCTAAGAAAGGTTGGTAGTACTTTGTAATTAAAAGTATTAGTTTAAAGTTAGGATTAGTTTTAAGTAACATATTATTTGCGTTTTTACAGGAAAGAAAGGCAAATCTTCGCTTCCTCCTTCTCCAGAAATAGAGGATATCAAGCCAGCCCCAATTATCCTCGAAGACCCAGCTCATATTGCGTTCAATAATTTGAGACGATTCTTCCCCACAGTGCCGAAAGAAGAACTCGAGGAAATCTTTAACGCTAATGAAGGCAGCGTAGACGCTTGTGCTATCTATTTAATGGAAACGGGCATCGAGATGGCAGACACTAATGATGAAAAATTGGACACTCTTCCAAGGCTCATTCCACAACAAGAGGAGTTTCCTTCGATACACACGCAGCCTAATTCTCCACCAACTGCGTTACCAGAGCTACCCGTAGCTGACTTTGAAGCCATGGAACAACGAGGCAGTGATGACTATTCGGCAGAATTAGAGCGATTACTACAAGAACATAATATGTTTGCAGACGACGATTTGAGTGATGCGGGAACAGGTATGACAGACGAGGAAGATTCTATTGCGATGACTTTACCAATAGAATTTGCCCGGGCACTCCTCAAATCTTTTGGGCATCCAGAAGATGAGAATCGTCCTCTTAAAGTGAATGAATTAAGCATCAGCGTTGACCCAGACGTAGCATTCGAACTTTATAAGAAACTTTACACCAATATGCATGCCACTGAAACAGGGTCGCATAATAATGGAAGTGGATACTGTGGTTCCGGGTCAGATTCTACAAGATCGAACTCACCTATTAGAAACTCTGAAGAAGACTTCAATGCTATTGCTATTAGCTTGAGTCAGATGGATTTAGAGACCAAATCTGGGGATCCTCAGTTATCAACTATTATGGATATTGAATCCAAACTGAAGCATCAGACTCAAGAGTCATTAAGAGGTGTGTCATCTCCGAACCGGAATATGGCGCAGAACTTAAGTTTCAGCATGTTAAAGCAAGAGTATTCCCTCCTGGATGCAACAGTTGTCGACGAGGTATTCAGTCAATGCGGATTAAAGTTGGATCGTGCGAGAGCTGCGCTTAACGAGATGTATCCCCAGATGAAATTCGTCCAGCAGGCCAGAGTGGCCGAATCGAATGAGGATGATAATTGGACAGTAAAATACAATCCGGAGGATGTAAAGCAATACTCGGTAACTTTATCAATCATGGAAATAACTTTAATTATTGATAATTACTAATGATGTACAAAACGGATAGGCGGAGGTCTTAAGGGAAATGCAGGGTAGATATGAAGACCTAGAGGCACAGTGGCAGTCCATGTTTGATAAGATAAATGATTATAATGTAAAGAGTAAAGGAAAATGCACCCCTCACATAAGGGCACATTATGTGTCTGAGGTAAGTTAGTATTTTTGGACAAATTTAGAGAAATCCTTGGCAAGCGTGATTTTATAAATTATTTTTGTTTTAGGCGACTAAAATGGCACATGATATGAAAGGAATTGAAGATGAGATACAATACTACCGTGCGATCATCATAAACGCCAGACACAAGAACGAAAACGTTCTTGACCTTCATGGGCTGAGGGTTAATGGAGCATTGCGCGTCATGAAGGAGTTTTTGGAAGTAATAATAAATTGCATAAATCCTAAACGAGTGTAAAGTTTATTGAATTAATAATACGTGTTCTTCGTTTTTAGTATAAATTGGCCGAATTTCGAAGTGCAGGGACACCAAAGTCTATCCTTAAGATTATAACAGGGCATGGTAAACATAGCAAACGTGGGTTACCTGTTTTACAGCCAACTGTTGGAAACTATTTGTTCCAGAAGGGATATAAGTATGTTTGATGATTAAATTTTAATTGGTGTATTTCATGTTTTAAAGTAACATTTATTTGTTTTATTTCAACAGGTTCCATCTCTCAAATCCGGGCTTATTTTCTGTGCACTTGACAAAGGGCAGTATTGCAGCAATGATGAATTCGGATCGGAGAAATAACCGGAGATACTGATCCAGATTTTGAAGATCCAGGTTGGGTATGTATCTCTTATTATTGATTTGATTCAGTACCACTTCCCGCGCGTAAGAAGTAGTGTTTACAATTGCAATATATATAGTATTAAGTCGCAAAAGTATTTTTTTAAACAAGAGTTTAATCCCCCATTTTTGTATAATGTTGGTAATTTTTATCGAAGCTAATCGTTAGTTACAAAGAGATGAATTTATCTCTCGTTTTGCGTCAAAATTGGCAGTTGGATTGCAGAAGAGAGATTTCTATTTTTTATAAAATCATGTCCTATGTCAGATACCACTTGGTGGTGCGGAAAATTGTGATACAAAGAACGAGTCAGGTAGTAAGGAATCGAAGTAGATCACTTCACAATGTGATATGAATTCTGCCATAAGTGTTGTGTCTTGAATGGAGCGCGCGTGATGAGAAGCATAACTGCTAAACAATTCTAAATTTTACAAGTAATAAAAAATACAAATGAATTTCTACTTTGCCAGTTTGGAGAATGCAATTTAGTTTGAGTAAATTTTGTAAAGTTGATGACTATGTAGTTGTAGTACGCAAGTATATTTTTCTTTTGCTGACTATGTATATAATTTAGGTTTAGGTTGTGCGTAAAAACAATCGTGCATAATTTAGGTATGAATTCTTTCTGAATTTGGTATCTCTCCTGAAGACATTATTTGTGATGAACTTGTTTAAAAGGCGTAGTCATAAAAGTGCTTAATGGACCAAATGCACTTAAATATGATACTGGATATTTTTTAATGTAAAGTTTAAGAAAATGCATAATATTTTGCTCACATAAGTTCTATGATTTTCAAAAGAAGACGCTTTTTCATTGAAGTGCAAATGTTAGTGTTAAGATTAATCTTATGAGTAATCAATCAATATAATTTGAAGAATGCAATCTGTACAATAAATGACTTATGAAATGATAAAACTTTTTAACGTTCGTTTAATTCATAATAATTATAACATTCATAACTCTCGCATTCAACATACAACCGATTCAACGCACTGATTGCTAGTCACACTGTAAATGCATTTACTTTTTACTCATCCCTAAAAGAAATCAACATATGACAAGTATTGTTGATATAAACGTATTCGATTAGTTTTTTTTAGCTTTTCAATTTACATTTTATTGGCAATTAGCCTGACACATCATTCTTAAACTTTTTGGCGATGAGCAAAAACCGATTCACTTATGTTTTGGTAAATCAAACTAGAAATAAATAGAAAATAATAATACAGATTTGAGTTTTGTGACTATTTTAGAGATTATGACTATAAACACTATTAGGAGAACCAATGGCACTGTCAAATTGCACCTGTTCATAATCAGAACTCACAAGATTTAAATTTCCCTTCGACTAGTACAGTTAACGTAATATTTAAGTCTAAAAATTGCTTAAAAACATTTTAACATTTAATACCAAAATTAAAATTAACGCCTGGTCTTATGTTATCAGAAATAAAATACATGAGAAAGGCTTATATTGGCAAGGGAAAATGAGAAACTACAATTAGTTAAAGTACTTTATAATTTAATTAGGCTTTAACTTATCATCACTTTAATTTAGAAATAAGGCATCTCATTTTTTTGTGATTCAACATTTTATTCAGCTACCATTTACAAGGTAACTGTTTACAATTAACTGCCCACTCCTAACTGCCGTACTGATTGTGAAAAACGTATTTCTGTAATATTTGTTTTCTAATAATATACTTCATTTTTTACGAATTTTGTTCAACTCAAGGACGTTACGTTGTGAGAAAGTGAAGCGAGAAGACATTTGAAGATAGCAACGGGATTTTGTTCAGTCTTGAATGTGGTAAAACTAGTCAGAATGTGATAGTAATTAAAACCTTTCGTTTCTTATTTAATAAAAGCCCGTTTTTAAACATTTCAAAGCTGATCACTTCCCAATAAAAATCACTATAGCAACCAACACTAGCTGTAATGGATCAATTCTCTAATTAGAGTAAACTGCTATATTTAAAAGCACCTTTGGTAGACCAAATGCATTACGATTAAGGAAGGGATTGATTCAGAAAATACCAAAATGTCTGACAATTACTAAATAGCTAGGGTAATATTTAAATGCTGCAGTGAAGACATTTCGCCCATGTCAAACCATTACTTCCGCTGTATGCTGATTTCGTTCGTCCAGCGTGTCCTGTTTTGTATTCCGTTTGCGTAGGCTGTTTGCAGAGGAATTTAGGCGAACGAGTTCAAGTTCCTTCTCACCCGAGATAGGATTCCATGCTGTGCTGTCACCTCCGGAGATACCGCGTGCCCTTAACATTTCCTGTTTGATGATTATTTCGTTCGTTAAATATGTTTCTCTCCTGATGGTATCCTCAAGTTTTCTTGGAATGTCGGGGATTAGCCAGCGGAGAAACATGACGCAAAGAGCGACAACATTCTGTAAAAATTACAAATGCAGTTTTATTTGCGAAATTGAGAATTTGATCTAGTCAAAAACATAACATTTATTGTTCTTACCTCGAAAACAACAACAAACGCTAACCTGGCCATCCATACCTTCCAGTAAAAATCCGTACGCTTATACTTTTGCTCAGCATCAGAATGATCGTAACTATGTCTGAAGGTTGCATATCTGAAAAGATATTGCATAATTTAGTCTACCATCAATTTAATCAGAAGGCTTTTCATGAGTCCTATTTTCATACCGACAAACGCCCGGGTCACCATATTTGGGATTATCTGGAATACTTTCTTCATCCAACTCGTCCGTACTGAAGCTCGCCAAAGAATAGTTGAGAAACCCGTTTAACGTCCCATATCTCGGATTTTCATGGTCGTTCTTATAAAGCCCGTAACGATACACCATTTTTGGGATAAAATTGCTCGTAAACGCTATGATGAACGCCTTCAAAAATAAATGACAGATTAATTAATAAAACCAATTGCCAAGTGGGTGTTATCAATATGTTTGCTCTGCCATACGTTTGAAATGACAGCCAGCTTGGAAATGGAGTCCAGAATCCCATACCACACGCCAATGTCCTTAACACGTTGGGTAACAGGTCGTCTATAATAAACCAGTAGCTTCTTGGCATCCAAACGCATCTCCAGAATGTTGTTAAGCAAGGCAAATAGAGGCGCAAGGGGGAAGGCGGATACGAAAATTGTGATGAATCCAAATTGCAGCACTATATTATTTCATAACTTTTAATAGTAAAGAATATTACACCAAATAATTTTTATAAAATATTAAATTACCCATTTCTAGATATTCAGGGAAGAGCGATCTTGGTCCCCAATCCAATAATTTCACATCCCTCACCCATTGCACACCAAAAACTTCACTTTTGTCCTCCTTGTTGATTCCCGTCATAAGTGTAAACCTCTGATAGGACTTCAAAAGCAAGCTTTGAAGATGTAATGAAATTAAAATATTAAAAAATAAGCTAGTAATATTTTAAAATTAGTAATCTTTATCCGATAAATTAAATCTTACGGCCATAGCATCTCCATCACTGTATTCATTGCTTGCTTGCCAACCATTATTGTTGCCAATTGAATGCAAAGCTCAGACATACATCCTCCGGGTGCACACTTAATAAAAGTTACCATTTAAATTCAGTATCATTTCAGAACAGCTCAGTAATCAAAGTGAAAATTCTAACCTCCTCTTGCCGCAACTTCCCAAAGAGCCTCGTGTACTTGGCAGGATAACCCACAAACTTTCCTTTGAAGAAGGCAATGTAGAAAATGGAAGCGTAATAGTTGACAAATTGAAGAAGATACATTTTCAGCGTTACACTATCATCAAACTGTGTTTGCGTCCTGTGTAGCTCAAGCTCCGTTAGATACTCCGCTAAGTACGAATACAACTGGGGAAAGTAAATGAAATATTTTAGTTAAGGTCTTCATCTCCTCAATACATTATATCATTTTAACACTTACCCAGTTAAAGAAAAAGATAAATACGAGATTAATACAGGCAGCTGTCGTATTAACAATGATTAGGCCCCAACTATGAACACCAGTCCCACCTCCTTTACTAGATGCTAAAGTGAGCATTATCGAGACTCTGTAGAAGACAACAGCAATAACTGCTGCGACAGCAAGTGAAATCTAATAAGAAATATTCACTTCATTATTCAAAAATTCGATTCTAGATACTTTTAAAATGGGTAGAAATTTAAACTTACAAGGAAGAGTACCATCGAAACACTGAACATAGTATACGGCAACTTCATTCTCCAAAAGGGAACATAAGGCTCTTGAATATTGGTAATGACATTCGTTTCCTTTCGCTTCACATTCTTTAATCTAATCAAATACTCGGGTCTTGGATGCTCCTCATTAATATCAAATCCGGTTAAATCCCAACGATGAGTGATTTCCGCAGAGTAGCGTTTCCACATCTCCAAGAATATTGCGCCTGTACACAAAAAAATCATATTATATCCGTAAATCATATTACGAGTCATCAAATTGCTTTCGGATTAACTTACTCCATAATGACATAATAATCGCGAAGAAGACAGTCGCATCATTATCAAACAGATACGTTAGCCTAGCGTAAAAGCAGGTCTCATGCAGCTTCCAATAGTCACACAGCTTGTCGCACAAAGGGCACATCGTCACATTCGTCTCTGGATTACAAATGTCTTCACTGATAAAACAAAGTTATGATATTTAATAATTAAACCACACTAAATTCTATGAAAACCATTAAGATACATACCTATGACGGTTGTCATAAAGGGTTAAACACCCATATAGGAAGCAAAGGACACCAAGTAGTGAAGCCGGAATAAGCATGTGAGTATAAAACCCTAACCAGGCAAAATACAAACCGATTTTAACCCCAAAATATTCCTTGACCGCATCCAACGGCTGGTATTTCAAGCATTTCGAGATGGCCGCCCATTCCGTATATAACAAATATCTTTGACTTCCTGGAGTTCTCAGGTCTCCCTAAATAGAGATTTTCCATTTAGAAATGATAATTTCATAAGCTTCCACATATAAATACTTACATCGTGAAGAGGATAAGCAGCGGAATAAACACTAGCCCCAAGTAACCGCTCAATTCCAAAGGCAAAATCATCCATTTCGTTATCCGTGTAGCGTTTTCTCCTCAAAATGAAGTCTACAATGCGAGCTTTCACCGCAGGAGTGAAGAACTCTTCTTCATTCACGTCAAAAAGGTATTCCTTCTCCCTACTGTAGACTGCGGTCATCTTTTGATCTTTCGAGGGGAACACTAATGGATCCACATGGAAATAGTCGGTGAACATGCTTAACCAGGATTTTACTTCGGAAAGGATTGCACTTCCCCGGTTTTTTAGGTCCGTTAGGTGTGGAAACTATTTAGGGAGATTAAACAAACAAGGAATGAGATGAAAGTATTCTTTTAAAATTACTTTTTTCATTCGCTAAATATTTTAGCAAGGTAAATAACAAAGCATACAAGTTAAGTTAGTTGTCAATCACACTCGACTAAATTTACACATTTGATAAGAAAGTCTGAATTCGTGTGAAATATTTACGTTTTTTCTTATAAAAGTTTTGGGATGAGTCTTTAGTCTAATATTAAATATGCTGTCAGTTGAACGATTTTAGAAACGAAAGTTCAAAAGTTGAAGAAGTTTTAAAAGAACTTTGGAAGTAGACGTTGCCGATTTGTCCCATTTCGTTTTCCCCTTTTAACCCAAAAATTACGTACAAAAATTAGGAAAATCTAGTAATCAAGATTATTTCTAACTACGTACAATCAAGAAACAGGACAAACGACTAAAATTAAGTTTCTAAAATTAAACTAATTTCAAAATCAGAACTACTCTAAATTTTATGATTAATCTACGTGTTTCGTGTCATGAGATTTTCAGCGTCTACTAACTACAATGTTATTTAATTTAATCACATCCGAAGGTTACTACAAGCAAAGTATGTAATTTAACTTTTTTTTAATTTTTAAGCAAAGCAAAATGGATCACATCCTGGAGAAAAGCTAATTAATAATTATGCAAGCGCTACAATTAGAAAAACAGATCTTTAAATATTTTTAAATACGGAACCTGCTGTAAATTATACTCCTCATTGGCTGCAAAGATACTGTCCACTACATCGCCATGTACCTTGAGTCACATAGAAATAGGGATTAGAAGACATTTAAACTAATGAATGCGTTATTTGAAATTATTTATGGCAATGATGACGGCAATATAAAATCATATTTAAATCGTTACTTGAAAAACGTTACTAGTTCTATTATCTATTCCACCTCCATGCAGACTATGATTGGCCATCATAATCAACAATTCCATTTTAATATTTCAATTAATCAACAAAGCAAAATCAAATCTGATAGACAAACAATCTTATTCAGAGTTGCCTGAATAATAAACAAATTATTTTAAAAAGTTTGCAAAAGCCGATTGCAACGGTTTCAGAAATCGGAGACAAATCGACATCGAACTGGACTTATATTAAATGGGATAGACACAAAGATTAATTTTAAAGGACAGAGAACTGAAGAAACTGCAAACTATCAGTGTAATCAAGGAAAACGAAAACCGAACTTTGAACCTTTTCCAGACCTAACTAACCTCCTTCATAGGCATCCGTAACTTGAGAATTTCGGCATACCGCCTCAAGACCTCTTCTGGCGCATGAATCTTTATAAAGTTGTAATCAGTGCCTTCAATCTTCTCCCTCTCCAAGATGAGTCCTTCATCCTCCAAGTTTTTCTCAAAGTACTTCCTCTTCTCCTTCGCATCGTCTGACCTCGAAGCGTCAGTTTTCGCATCCCAAACGAGCACAAAGTCGACATCTCTTTGGGCCATTGCTTCAACAAAGACTACGCTCTTCACAACCTGCAAAGAGAAAACCACAAAACCAAAAATTATTTACACAGTTATCTCACCCAGATAAGACTTGCTCCCCTGTCATAATTTGTTTTGCTAAAAACCAAACCAAATATTTACACGCCGGCTTAAACATGAAACGTTTTATTTGTAAAGTGAAAGTAAAACTGTCGTTCTACCCGGTTTCATTTGCAATGCCCACCTGTTGACCTGACCTTAATCTCTTCACAAATATTAAATCACAATTTAATCATACCTTCTCATAACTTGGTCATTGGTCGAGTAATTCCTTCCGCGTTTACACTTCAGAACCGAAATTTTTAACTTAAATATTGATCCAATTTGTTTTGCACAATTTAAACTCCCTGTGTGATTGGAATAATCGGCTTCAGAGATGACTAATCTTTCTCTCCTCTTCACCCGAAATCAGTCTAAGAAACCTCACATCACCTTCCAAATCTTTCAAGACAGTAGAGATTCGAGTAGCCACTAAACACTAAACGAGATGACTTCATCACAGATAAATACTCATCACCATCATCCCAAAACCTTGAGAAGATGTTCGTCTTGAAAGATATTCCCAATCCATATGCCTTTTTATTTACACGTTTTGGGCAATTGGAATGTGCAACATGGGCTATACACATGTGCATGTGAGGTCGTCTAAATATCATAGAGCACTTGTGGCTTATGTCGTTATGTGTTTGGCTGCAGCTGAAATTTTACTTGTTTTATGGAATGTCTTCAAGATTGAAGATAGCTACTCGCCAAGACACAAAACGTTTAATCATGATAGGGATGATTGAATAAATTCTCTAAATTCACTAGAGAGACTCTCATAGACACTCACGTTACTTGTCTGTTAAACAATTAACTTTACTTTTAATACGAGATGGGCTATCTCATTTAATTTAAATGGGTAAAGTGATGATTCATGTAAAAACTTTAATGCCATTTCAAATGTCACTTTTCATTTAACTTAATGAAAATGGATTGCAATTTGTGTAATTATTAGGAGAATAAAAGATGCTTCATAGTGCCCCATTCCCATGGGAAAACGGTTGGGTTAGAGCTAAAATAGCATTAACTGATTAATAACACTTTATTAATAGCGTATAAGAAAGTACTTTACAAGAAGTATTGATAAGTATAAGGGCTACAACTCCGTTACAAGGTTCCAAAAAAAACTGCAACCCATAAAGTTTTATTAGCTCCGTTTATGCTCAAAGGAATAAGTGGGGAACTCTGTTGTAAAAACATGATTGCACGTTTCCTATGCGCTATCTGATATTAATCTGCTATGCAAATGTAGAGGTAATAACGAAGCTATATTATAGTCTGGGGAATAAGAAAGATGTGATTAAGCGCATCTTCTCTGACACAGCGTTTCTACCTGTACAAACGTCCTTGACAATGACTATCACTTTTTAAGTATTGCTTCCAACGAAAATCGTGAGGTTGCGTGTTTGATGGCATTTTTTAGAGAAAAATTGATGGAAAAATTTCTTACATAATTTGTGATTTTTATAAGCAATAGCTAACCTTTTTGGTTTGATGTATCGGAGCTCCCGAGCACGTTGGCGACTCTTGTGGCGAGTCAAAAACATCATCTTCGTCAAACTCTTTGCCATAAATTGCATCATCTTTAACGGAATGATAACTCCGGAAGCTGCTTAACTGGTCACTACTCCAATCACTTAAAGTATCCACGGACATAAGCTCACTGATATCCTGCGCACTGTAATAAATGCTGGAGACGGAGCTGTGACTATATTGCCAACCTTCTGGTGTCTTGACATCCCTTTCGGGTAAGGAGCCTTGCCATTTCAAACTACTTCTTAGTTTTTCCCTTGGACCTCCAGCTCTAGCCGCTTCGGATCTGGAGACATTGTCGGTTATTGAGCTCGAGCTAATTGATGCGTTACTCCGACGTGGTCCTAGTAAAAGGACGTGGTCCCCTTCACGAGCTTCAGAGTCTTCAATATTCCTCTTGGATGTTGGCTCCTCACCTGCCCCTTTTCCAACCGTTTGCTTAACCATCATTTATTAGATGTTATCAACTCACGCGATCCTTTCCAACAAGTGAGATTGTTACATCTTTCGGGGAGGTGAACCATAAGCCACGTGAAGACAAATGATTCGGGACCACTAACATTATTCAATTAGGGGAATTTTTTCTGTTAAAAATTAGTCGTCGGGTGGAGATGTGATGAAGTGACTTCCTGAACACATAATGTTCAGGTGATGGACGCTCAGGTAGATTCATGCTATTATGTTTAATATTCTGGTGTTAAACATGTGGGTGGGACGATACAGCTGGTGCGAGGTTATTCAGGTACTGCCTATTTCTAAAAGTCAAATACCTGTTCAAAGAGGATGTGTTGGATTTATATGATGGGATTTCATACAACCAATATCACTCTTGTCTCTGATGATGATGAGATGAAAATTTTGCAAAGCGACTTTGTTGAAGCGTTTATCTCAAATCTTCACACTGCACTGCTCTGGACGCTATTCTGAATGGATCGTTTAAATTTACTTCAGGAAGAAAGATCACGAGTTGAAATCAAGCTCAGAGTTATTCACAATAAAATGATTCACAAACATTCAAATTTCTTCTCCTCCATAATTTGTCCAAGTCGAGCTTTATATATAAGCTCCACCCAGATAAATTTTCCTCAATACTCTCACCACTTTTAGTTAATCCAACTCATAATTTTCTAGGTGTGGTATGTCAACTCAACCACGAGCTTTCTCCCCAATCCCAGAAATAATAGGCCACATGACACACATCCACAATCCCACCAACCAACCGATTCCAATTAAAGTGGAGAGGAAGAAACGGAAGGAGAAAGTACACAAAAGCAACTCTCTCCAGTTATAATCTAGTAATAATATTGAGAGAGAATGCACACATGAGAGGATAAATGTAGTGAAAGTAGCACACTGTTTGCTTCCTTTCTCCTTTATAAACACCCTATTCGCTTTGAATTTTGCACGTTGTAATCCCACCGAATATAGTAAAACATATGGGAAATCAGTTGGAAAAAGTCTAGTAAGGAGAAAGTATAGTCATTCCAGAAATGTATGGTTGGGGTACTTTCCACTGCTTTCAGTATGGAACGTTGTGAATTGGATGTCACTGCTTTTACTTCTCCATTGCCCTATGCTGGTAATATATGGGATGCTTTTTCTTTTGTACTTTTTTCACCACTAGATAGTAACGTTAATCTTGTAAAGAAGTAATCCAACTCTGCTCTCTGGAAAAAGAGTTGCAAAACTGCATATTTCTCGTTAGACTCTGTGAAGAAAGCAGAGTCTCCAGTTATGAGCAACTTTATCAATTTATGGAAGTCATAATGGAGTGAAGATGGAAGGAAGGGAAAGGCGACTTGGTTAATTTACTCATCACAAATTCCCCGGTTCATGGCTAGGATGCGTTTTTCATCTTGCCAAACGGGAATAGTTTTCGTCGTTTCTCAAATAGTTTTTTCTACCTTGCGTGAGGATGTTCGCAAACAAATTGGATAAAGTTGTTATCTTCGTGAAGGGATTTTATACAAGTGTTTCGTCCGTTTTAGATGGGAAAATAAATGGGATTTGGAATGGAAATGGGTGAGAGATAGTAGGGAAATTAATATTAACTGTGAAAATTTGATTTCAACTTATCATTTAGGGAAATGTGTAGTAAATTAGGAAAACTTTTCTTGTTTTTTCCAATTGAAGACAGACTTTTCATATGACGCAAGTGAATTTCCAAAAGCGTTTGTGTCGAAATTTAAATAAGAACGGTGACTTGTAGTCCGTTGTTGTAAAGCTTGTGTTGCGACGCGATCAAGATTTTCTTTTGTCGTTTCTTAAATTCCAATCTCTCACATTCCACTTAGATATTTAATTTGACTCTTAACATACAACTTTTCAAATGCCGCAATATATTTTTAAAATAACTGCAAATATATCAATCAATATGAAATATTCATAAAATATTATATGAAATATTTACAGATACAGAACAAAGTCAAAAGTATAACAAAAAAATTCACTTTTGTCATCTCCACTATTCCACCTGTCAGTTCACTTTTAAAAACACGCAATCCCCAAACTCTCTACTTTTAACTTTAATGCTTTGCAAACTTCCTCTCTCCAGAAACTTTCAAACTTTTCCCTACAAAAGTTACAGTCGTCTGATAACCATTCTATGTTTGTTCCACTTAGGAAAAAAGTAAGGACCGAAAACCCACCTACAAAAAAACTTTTTTATTCCAATAATTTTTATTCGATGCGATGTGCTTACTCTGACAACTTTCTAGGAAAAATTTCCTGATAAAACTATTCCAACAGTTACTCAATGACTCCAAAATAAATTCTAATCTGGCTAATGAAGATCATGAATGGCGAAAGTTTCTACAACTTTATTTATTATTTTTTACGTGGAACAACATTTTTTCTTCAGTTTCTCTTATGATCATTCATAGTATAGTTGTTTTTTTAGAGCTCTTTATGACTACCAACTTTATTTACTTTTTTTATTCCTGGTTGAAATGTAGTGAAAGGTGATGGTACACAAAAAAAGGCCACGAGACAACATAAAACGTAACACCTTTGCATAATTTACTTCATTCCATCATTCTCCAAGTGTGGTGGAGGTGGAATGGATACCTTCTTTCCAAAGTAATGACATATGCTCGTAAAACTTTATATTTGTTGTGGTGCAGCAGAGCATCTTAATTGACGCCAACAGCCTTCCATAAAACATGCCATTAAAAGCAACTCCCGTCAACCAATACTACATATAACATTTTTTATTAATACTCACATTAAATAACATACTATTAAATTATATACATTGAAATTCAACAGATGCATTGTTGTTGGACAGATTTTTTTTGGAGAAGCAGAAAAAACATATTAGGTCAAGTTGTAAATCATCCCATAAAACTCTCCTGTACAATTTGTACCTGGTCCAGCCCTGCGTTCATGATTGAAAACTAAACTATAAAAACGTGTGATTCGTCAACAACACCATCAATACAAACTAATTTGTGTAATTGTGTACAGTCACTCCATCATATTTGGTATTTTTACTAGCAAATGTTCGTTTGTGGCTAAACACCGGTCGTTGTCGATGGCAGAGGTGAACAGTAATAAAATAATTATTTACCTGTTCACCTTTTCCCTTTGAAAGTAGGCAACGTAAAGATCTGCTTCAATTAAATTTTTTCTTTGTTTTTTTTCTTGTCATAGTTGGTATGGATCGGATGACCAGGAATAGCTCATTAAAGTCACAGTCAGTGATTTCTTTTTGTTAATAGTTTCTCATAAGTTATGTATCGTATAGAGAGTCTTATTGCTATATAATAGATAATATTTTACTGAAAAAGGTGGAAAGAAGAGAGAGGAAAATAAAATGGCAATAATAATTATTAATAGATCCGTTTTCTTTGGTGTTCCTATCACTACTAGTCTATATCACCGATCACCCCACAAAAAATTTCAAAGTAATGTCAGACTGAGAGAGGATACGGATTGGAATGATAATTTTCTGAATAAGAGGGCACAAGAAAAAGCTCTTTGAATGGCTTTTTTTTAAATAGGTATTGTAGAAAACGAGGGCCTTATAAATTATCTCATGGACATATCCAAAGTTGGTGGGGTAAGTGATTGGAAATTTTTAAGAATGTCAAGCAGCACTTGACTGCCAGCCATTATAGAACCAATTTGCAACAAATTTGTTTTGGCTGGAATAATATTTGTTTTGAAAAATAATTAGTCCCACTTGGTACTATTATTCACAGGCTAATTTGTTGTCAAAGCTTGTTAGAGCGATTGCAAACGCTTGTAGAGCACACATGGGGTAGCGATAATCCAAAGTGAAAACATCTTCCGCAACACGACCAAACTGAACGACCACGTAATCCTCTGCAAATAAATAAATAATAAAAAATACTATAAAACTTGCTATATTTGCAGTAAAATATGAGAACATACCATCTGATTCATGAATAACTTGGAAATTCTTGACAGACGCTTGGGTAACACGTCCGTGGAAATTCAACACGTATGATTGACTCTCTTCGTTCCAAACAGGCGTCTTATTCTTTAGCTCTACTAGTCCATCCATCTTTCTTGCTCTCCACCGCTCTGTAAGTGATGAGAGATGAGTGGTCAATTATTATTTTAATACATGTACATATTAATTTATAGTCTGGCAAACAATTCTCCTACCGATAATCCCATCATTCTCTGATTCTGGACGGAATTCCTTACGCTTCGACTCGTTCAACATGCCGGGGATTACAACGGTCATTTTTCTTGGTCCCTTGAACCCTAACACGTTGGTCTCCTGGAGAATTGCCAAAGAAAGTTGGGAAAGGTTAGTATCTAATGACATAATATGCGATGACAGATGGACTCTATGACTTACATAAGCTACAGCTGCCAGTTCCTCCCTCAGCGACCCTTTGTCCGAAGCTGGTCCATTTCTTTTAGGTGGGTCCCCATTGTCAAAGACGGTGAACTGTGTACCAATTAGATTCGAGCGCACTTTCCCAATATATGAATCGCCTCCGCGAGATAGGTCAGTCGCATCGGTTGAAATCAGGTAGTTACTCGTTGTGCTCTTCTTGCGCTTACGGGCAGCAAGTAGAAACACCTGTTGGGGAAAGGCATTTTTTTAAAGAATTCAGAAAATGGATAATTAAATAATATCTTTAGAAATTGTATTACCTTCTTCCCATCTTCTCTCTCTAAGTGCATATAGTATGTGGGATAGAGTCCTCTGTCCATCCCCTTTCGATCTCTTGTTATTCGGCATTTTATAAGGAAGCCTTGGGCAGCAGGCTGCAACACGAACTGCTCAATGTTATCCATTACCTCTACTACATTCACACTAAATTTTGGACACAAGGTCTCGTCTTCTTCCGGCTGTGGGGAAAAAGCAAATCATTTATTACTCATTATTACTACCGACTGAGGAAAACCGCAATCCAACTTTAATTGGCTTTCCACAAAGTTGTTGAACTAATTATGTAAGCTTACAATCGGACTTCTATCCACTTTATCCCCATGTGCATCCTGATCTGTGGGTGACGTCTTCGTGATACTGGCGGGAACGATTGGCGCAGATCCGTCAAAAGACTCTGATGATGAGAGGGCTCTAGGATCACCCAAGTTCGAACTGCTTCGACTCTCTATTCCAACAAACAATAAGAAATTGTTGTCATGCATGTAAAGAGGGAAAAGGTTTTCTCTCGAGTTGACTTGACACAAGCACACGCGAAGGGAAATTCCCTAAATGTTTCCCATCTCATATCCACATTCCTCTCACTTCTCCAACAACCAACCTTTTTTCTCACTTTCTCGGAAGCTTTTTTTCTTCTCTCCCAAATGTGTAATACCGGGGCTAAATTGGACACGAGTTGAGAAGATGAGACAGACACGGCTGGGGAGAGAGAGAGCACAACGTGCGCCACTCAATCACATCACAGATTTATTAACAATATCCACACAGCCATATATCTTGCTCCACTTTTATTACTTTTTTCTCCTACAGAGAAGAAAAAAAAAGTTTCCAGGTCTCTTGACAAGGAAATGAGTGGCTTGGTTTTGCTTTCCTTTTTTACTTTTTAAAATTAGGTTGAATATTTTAGTTGTTTACACTGTCACAGGTTTGTGAGTGGAGAGGGAGTAGGAAAAACTTCCAAATAAACTGGAACTATATAGCTCTTATAAACTCTAGCCACAAAGCAGCTGAGTTCTCATGATGGAAATGTTGAAATCGCTCCTCACAAATCACGCATTCCAGACGAGAGCTCGACTAAAACTCCAGCCATGGTGGCTTTGCAAACCCCTTTATTCCACCTCTCTCTTGCTCTTCAACTCGCTCCAGTTTTTCTCGTCCTCCTACTCCTTTCTGGAGGAAATATATGGAGTATGGAAGGGAAAACGCTAAGGATCATATCGAAAAGGGCCACTCTTCAACCCAAACTCTTGCTATCTCCCTTCATCATCATCATCAATATCATCATCACATCCAAACTTACAACTCCAATCTTACTCCAGAGAACTCCTACTCGAGCATCACAAGTATTAGAGTAACCTCTCCTGCCACTTGCCATCTTTTATAAAGGCACTTGCTCTTCTCTGTCTCTGTCTCTCCTTCTGGATAAAATATTATGCAGGTTGCATTTTAAAATCTTGTACGAATAAAAAAATATCCTCATACTTTGTCTTCTAATACTCAGCTCAAAGAAGCATAATAGGATCGAGATCGAGAACCACATTCCCTCTCTAGCAACCCATGTATTTCGTAG
>JAHZMU010002727.1:0-13681 GCA_027743725.1 Rambutsinella grinnellia | reverse complement strand
CTTCTCCCCCACTTGCCTTCTTCCTCTTGCCAACTTGCTCCACAAAAATATTTTTACATGCAGGGTTATGATTATATAAGATTAGTGATCATATTACCGAAATCATAATTGAATTGTCGCCTTAATGCTTATTAAGTTGAGTTTAATAAAAAATAAAAATTTCCTTGCAAAATATTTCTGTCGTGTGAAAGAAAGCTTGTCGCTTCAATGTAAGACTCTGCTTGTAAGCAATATATGGAGATAGCTTTTTTGGCTGGCAAAGTGTATTCAATTAATTTATTAAGTAACCCCACCCCGTTACCTAAATTAGCGCCAAAAATTCACGTTTGAATCAGCATAGCACTTTTCTTGCCAGCTAGAGCAGCAGCCATCTATTTGTAAAAATAACAGGCTTACATTTGGCTTTCATTTTCAATGCATTAAGCTTATAAAGAGTGCGATAACTTGGTGAAGAGTGAACTGGTATTTTGCATTGTGCTTCTATGATTAACTGACGAAGGTTTGCATATACTGCAGTGTTAATTAGACTTCAAAATTTAACAACAGTATGCAAGATAAGGTAAAAACTCTTTTTAATATACCTATGTTAGTGCTGTTTTTTTAGGTGTAAAAGTTTAAAGCTATTTTGATAACTTTAAAATTCCTTAAATAAAGGTGACTGCACAAGTCATTAGAAGGGATCGGATCTTCATGAAAAGTCATATTTTCTGTTGTTGAAGATGTAGGTTTGAGATTAAGGCGGTGGACCAAATGTACTCTAAGGAATCTTTTAACCTAATTCATAAAGTCATACTAATGCAGAGCAAGGCACAATCCAAGCCGGCTTGCAAGCTTTCAAATCAATTCAAGTCGGGCTTGACTTGAATCTAAATCATGGGCTTGAGTTTGAATTGAGCCTGTCTGAAAAAGCTTAATAGCTTGCAAGCCGGCTAGAAATTAATTGATTTCGGAGTCAAGGCTGTTTTTAACGCTTAAGACAGCTGTTGAATGTCCCTAAGCAATATGTTAAACATAATTATGTTCACAAGTTAAATATAAGTTTATTTACGTGTGAAACGGTGAAAACTATTTTGAGTATTTTTAATTTGCATATTGCGTTGTAAAATTTAATTTTAAATAAACACAAAAAAGTACATGAAATTTAATTCGAAAAATGGTTTTAATTTAAAAAAATAGTGCTGTGCCATTGTCAAATTAGATCTATTTTTAGATGACACAATCTCGTGTCTATATTCATCATTTTGCAAAAATGGAGTAGGAATTTGAATTATCATGCAATTTCTTAAATTTATTTGAAAAAGCTTGAATTGTGCCGTGCTCTGTACTAATGCCATAATTGTTAGCAAATCGTATTAAATGTTATTAAGTTAAAAAAATTCAAGTTCCTATCATATCACAAAATAGCCAAAATATTAAAAATATTTGAAACATTATTTTTCATTGACCTAAAAAATCGAAATTAATTTACCATTATTCAAAATTTTCGATTTTTTTTTCACGCTTGATAAAAAATAAAAATATAATAGGTTTTCAATATAGACAATTATAAGCCAAAAAGGCTAATAATCGATTTTTTAACTTTGCAACGATTATTTACTGATCCAAAATTTTAGCTGCTCCGATGATTATTTCTAAAGAGATTATGATTGCTTGAATTTTAGAGTTCGATTTAACGGTGTTTATAATTTTTTAATACAGTAAACGTTTTTACTTCAAATCTAAAAAAAATTGTATTCAGCAGGCTTTGATTTAACAAAATCTACAATTTGCTAGAAATTATGACATTTTCATAAGTCATACATGACCTTACAGGCTATAATATGCCCAAAAATATGATTTTGTGACTTTATATGCCCCAATTTGACAAATTTATGATTTTATAAATTGGGCTTTAAAGATTCCTTAAAGTACTATCGATCCACCCCCTAAATCTCAATCTTACAGCTTCAACCCCAAAAAAATATGATTTATAATGAAAATCCGAACTTTCTAAGCCTATTCATCATATCTAAAAGTCTGGCGGCATAAATTTAGCATCAACCATTTCCGACGTTGCAAGATAAACATCTCATCTCCGCACATCCCTTGAGGGCTAAACGAACACGTCCTGTTAAGTCCACACTAACTAAAGAATGAAGTCTGGTTGCGCAAATTTTTTGTCTTCAAATTCGCTCAAAATTACAGGATTAGTAGAGTTTAATGCGCTGATTTCAATTATGTAATTTTTAGCCATTTTCATTAACCTTGGCGCTCAAAACTTGCGAAAAACAATTTTTTTCCCAGATTTTTGACATTTTTTTACCATAAGCTAACATAGAGGAGGTCAACGAAATTGGCTAAAAATTACAGATTTGAAATCAGCGCATAAAATTCTACTACTAAGGGTTGGGCGAGATATTATGAGAGGTTTTGGACGGTTATTAGTTCTTGTATTTATTATTTTATTATAATTGATGCCCTGAATATGAAAGCCAGAAGTGTTAGCTACAAATTGACATATATACTTCAATATTTTGATAATGTTTACGAGAAGTAGAGGAAAAAGTTTGTTCCCCTCGCCATTTGGGGTTTTCCAAAGACGACTCGGCGTGGTTGTCCGATGGGAAAAAATTTGGTTTACAAAACTGAAGCCAGAAATAATTCTGGAAGATATGTCATGTAATTTTATAAGAAGTTAGGTCTTATGAACAGTGGAAGTCGTGTTGTCATCTCTCAAGTCCTTTGAGTAGGGCTAATTCTTCTTCGGAGTGTACGAAGAAAAAATTTCATGTTGGATGATGACATTTCCATTCGCCCCAGAACAAGGTCTTAGGACTTCCCTTCGAAGTTAAGGGCTTAAACACTCCTGCTTAAACCAATCTTCATTTGTCTTAACAGTAGGAAGCATTTATCATTTTAGATTTTGACTAATTTTCATATTACGCTAGCCGGCACAAGTTGTGGCTCAAAGCTTTATTTTTGTCACAATTCCGGAAACTTTTAAAAATGTTTTAGCCACATTTTGTGTATAAAATGTTTATAATTTTGCAATAATTATAATCATTTAAGAGTGGCTCGTCGAGTATAATAGAAAGCTCGAAGTTATGTTCAGCTATACAGCTCTGGTGGGGTGACTTAGGAAAAAGTCGCTTGGAAACCCTTTTTTGATTAGGTATGATTCTTGGCTAATTTTTGTCGCCATTTTAATTCGCAACTGAACTAGATTTTCCACAAGTACTCACTAAGGTTGCATGATCATACACACAAAACCTTTAATTGATTGATTGATTGAACTTAAATTTATTGTCCTTTGAATTCCCAGTAGGGTAGGTAACATCAACAAGACATGTAGTCAAAAAATACAAAAGTACATCACAAACAAACTTGTTAATAATAGTTATAATGTGTGAGAAATAATAGTATTAATGTTTAAATTTAACAGAGTTTTACTCATTTAACGCTTTCTCAATCACTCTATCTATGCAAGTTGTGCACATAATTTCATCAACAGATTTCACAAACTTTTCTTTTTGGAGTTTCATAAAATGGGAGATTAGATTACACTTAAATTTCCTTAGCGAAAAGCCTTCATGATCAAATAGAAATACATCCCTTGGTAAATTTGCCCAAGCATTAACAGCTGCATATTTAAACGATTTTTTCCCCACTCAGTATTGCAAACAAAAATTGGTTTATACCTCTTGGCGTTTCGCGTAGATGCACTTTCTTCACATGAAAAATCTAAGAAGCCATGTAAGATATCGTTGGGGGCTGAATAAGTTAGCTTGTAAGCTAAAACTAACGCATCATACATAGAGCGATATTCAGCAAACATCCAACCTAGCTTATCACATAATTCAGGGGTAACAGATTCATATTTTACTTTATTCAGTGCGTACCTTGCACATCTTTTTAGGAAGCGATTAATCAAATTTTCATCTTGCTGAGAAATATGCCGAGCCCATACACATGAGGCATAATCCAAGACGCTAAAGATTAAAGCGTTGACAAGAATAACTTTGTTTTTTATACTTAAGATGCGTTTAAGTGGGAAGATTCGGGAAAGACTTCTGTTGCATCTTGTCAATACACTTTTGCAGTGTTCAGTAAAAGACAAATTCTCATCAATCAACACTCCTAGCACTTTTAACACTTTTACACGGTTGATGTCGTTTCCGTCAACTTCAAGTTTGAAATCTTTGCATTCGTTGAGGACTTTTGGAGAGCCGATAAGTAGTAGCTGGGTTTTGTTAATGTTTAGCTCAACTCTATTCCATCTGAGCCAATCCATTACCTCTTTGAATGCATTCTGGAGAGAACCTGTTAAAATGTCAAGGTTGTTGGGAGATGCAGAGGTTTGAAGTGTCGTGTCATCAGCAAAAAGAGTAGGCCAAGTTGATGTGAGATAACATGTGAGGTCATTAATGTAGATGCTGAATAAAAGGCTACTCAAGCTCAGGCCTTGACCTATGCCTTTTGTAGTTGCTTTCACTTCAGATTTTGCACCGTTTACCTCAACATATTGCTCATTTTCCACTATGATAGAATTTAGCACGTCACAACTCACTCCATACCATTTAAGCTTGTGTATGAGAATGCCTCTGTTTATGCTATTAAAAGCTTTAGCTAGATCAAGTGCCAGCACTGCCGAGACATTTCCATTGTCGAGGTCATCATAAACACGTTGTAAAAGTGATGTCAGGGCGTGCGACGTAGAAGATTTGCGACGATAACCGTACTGGGATTTGCTTAAGAGGTTGTGCTGTTCAAAGTAGGATGATAACTGACTGAATATAATTTTATCAAAGATCTTCATTAATATGGGCTGAATTGAAATAGGACGAGTGTCGTTTGGGGAAGACGCATTTTCACACTTAGGAACAGGAACAATTCGAACAGTTTTTAGGCATATTGGAATTTTGCCTTCTTCAATAAACTTGTTGTAAAATTCTACCAATTTAGTAACAAAGGATTCAGAGTTTAAGGCAAGACCAATGATTTTATTACTAAACCCCATTGGGTCATGTGAGCATGAATTATGGTTTTTCATTAATTTCCAGGCTTTTGCAATCATCTCGGAGGAAACGTGTTGCAGTTGGAATGTGGAGTTACAAGAAGGTAATGAGTCGGGACGTTGTGGGAGATAAGTAAATGGCTCCTTGTTCGTTTGTAAATCCACATAATAGTTGTTTATCTCATCTGGGGATAGTTCGGGAAGTATTTTGCTTCTCTCTTTGTACACAAAGTCATCAATACCTTTCCACAAATTTGTGTCTGCAATTTTATTATTTACATGGTTTTTTGTGTCGGCTTTGATGGCTGTTTTGATAAGTTGTGAGATAGCCTTCAGGCGCATGTTTGAGGATACTGAAGGGCTCCTTTTATGCTTGCGAAAGAGTTTATTTCGTTTAATAATTTTACGTTTAGTTGAAGGTGAAATGTTAATGATTTTGGGTTTTATGGGAACGTCCTTGGTTTTCAACGGAAAGCAGTCATCGATAATAGAATTTAATTTAAGTCTGAACTCTTCAAATTCACTAACTTGACTAGTAAAGATATTGTTTAGATGAGAAACAAAGTAGTTGCATTTTTGCTCGCTAAATGCTCTAAATTTCAGAGTTTTTGTTGTCAACTTGACCTTGCCATAATCATACCAACATTCAACAAGTCGATGATCACTCAGAGAAACTTCGCGCACTTGACACTTTTTAATCTTCTTAACATTATTAACAAATATTAAGTCAAGGATGTTGTCTTCGCGTGTGGGTGTCTTGATGAGTTGAGTAATTTTTAGACTTTTGCAAATATCAAGCACTGGAGTTATTTTCTCTTTTGGTAGGTTAAAGTCTCCAAGAATAACGAATTCTTCATTCAAGGTAGACTGAAACATCAAACTTATTGCGTCATAATCCATTTCTAGGGTATCAACAAGGTAATCAGTGTGTCTGTAGATGCATCCAATTAGAAGACTTTTAGACTTATTTATTTGAACTTTAACAAAAACAGACTCAATGTTCGAAGATGTTAAATCTAATTTATGCTCCCAACATTTTAATCTTTTATGTACATAAATAGCTACTCCTCGTTCTCCTTCAGTAATCTCATTTCCGACAAGAGTGTAATTTGGAAACTGGGCGCCTTCTTTTTTAGTCATCAATGTTTCACTTACACAGAGCACATCATAATCGGAATAAGGAAGTAAATTACGAAGTCCTTCATTTTTATTTGCATTATGTACACTATTTATATTAAGGTGTCCAATACGTAAGTTAGTGGAAAGTCCAGCAGAGGAGACCGAGTCATCTTTGTGAGAATTTGGGTGAGAGGGCAAAATTATGTTAGATTTGCTCTTCCTCCTTTTCCGCGAGTTGTTCTTCCCTTTTTTGATACGGGTGGAACAAATTGTTGCTGCTGTTGGATTGAAGGATTTTGGACAGTTAGAGCATCATCTGCAGATCTCTTCCTAGTGGAGGGTCCTTGTTGTGAAGCTGTTGAGGTAGACTCCAGAGTAGTACCAGCTTCACTCCCTTCTGGATAGAGAGCTTGAATTTGGCCATTAACAAGTTCAAGCATTTCATTTCCAATTTGTAGTTGTTTTCTTTTATGATCAACTTTCACTTGTCCACCTTTCTTTTTAATTTCCTCTTCTTTCTCCTTCAAAATGGCGTAGTCACGTCGCATTGTAAAAGGCAAGTCAGGCTTAATTTGGAGATGTCTTGGTACATTTTGTCTCTGTTGGAACACTTCGTTTTTAGCTTTTATGGAGAGAAACTTGACCTTCACTAGCCTGGGTTTGTTTGGAAGAAACTTACTTCCCATTCTAAATACGTCATCAGGGGAGTATTTTTCAGGAAGTGGAGAGGTTAGACCCAAAACAATTTTGATAATGTTTGTGACTGAAGCAAAAAGTTGTTCCTTTGATTCACTTTCTGCATCAGGAATTCCAGCAATCAAAATATTCTTCTCACAGAGTTCTGTTTCTACGGATTCCAACTTATTTTCTAGAAATTTTACACGATGTTTAAGGTCACGGATATTTTTCTCGTTATCGGAAAATCTAGCTTTGCTTGATGAGTCGTTGTGAATAACGGCATCTGTCAGTTTTTGAAGATATTTATTCATTTCTTTCACTTGCAGGTTGTGCCTTTTCTGCTGAATTTTCTGCTCTTTTCCTTGTTTTTTAACCATGTCAAAAACTGATTGTATAGAGGCCTCAGTAGTGGCGTCGTCTTCGCTTATCTCCGATTGAGATTCGTCAGATTCGCTGTTATTATCGTTATCACTGAATTCAGCGTCATCCTTGTCATACCCGTTGTCGCCCATGTTGATTGATTAAACTGCTTGAATTTAATTTTAACAATTGAGTCAATATCCGTTGGTAATAGAGGTAGACACGTCAGTCTTAATACCCGTGAACGTGCTAAATATTGTGTTAAGTGCGTTTGGTCACGTAAACAAAAAGGGTCCTTTTTATTTTTAGAAGAGCTTAGCAGAGTCGAACCGTTCAGGTTGAAAGCTGAGGACTGACTGATCTTTAATCTCTACGTCATTTGGCTAAAGAGATATTTGAATCCAAAGTCTCTCATAATATCTCGCCCAAACCTTAGTAATCCTGTAATTTTGAGCGAATTTGAAGACAAGAAATTTGCGCAACCAGACTTCATTCTTTAGTTAGTGTGGACTTTACGCCTCGATTTTGTCCGTCCCTTGATACGACTCCGATAACCTTAAATATGTTATTGGATAGCTCGTAATCCGTACGGCTGTTATCATCTATCATTGTAGTGCGTTAGTCAAGTAATTATGCTTAAAATATATAGATATATTATTTTGTACGTAGCCTTTATTTAGAAATGATGTCGTCCTTATGGTCAATATCAGAATTTAAAATTAATTTTGGATTAGGTTACAGTTCCTACCTAACAAACGTAATCTAGAATTAAAATATAATGTACCTTATCCTGTGTCACGCAAAAGCATTTTTGATATGGTTATTAGCTCCAGTAATATTACCACTCTTTGTTCTACCACTGTTGATTTACAAATTTTTAATATTTTGTATTGTTAAAAATGTCTACCCAGATATTGTGAGTTCATTAGACTTAGTTTCCTCTGTACTTGATGAACATCAAAGTAATCAGCATTTCCCAAAATGCTCTATAGTAAACTCTATAACCCTTGACAAAACAATTAATATTGATGTTTTTCGCCATCTATTTAAAGAAAATGTCATCAATCGAAAAAATCAACAAGGCAACTTACGCTATCCGCAGCTACAGCAACATCGTGTGTCTTTTATGGGGTATTCATTTTGGAAAAATACCCGCAACTTTGATTTGTCTAATCATATAGTCGAATGGACGCCTCATCAAACAATTCACAATTTATCGCTTATTCATCAAGACTTGCTTAACAAAACATTTATCCCTAAAATGAGTCCCTGGGAAATACTATTAGTAAATAAATTTGGAGAAAGTGAAAATATGTTTATTTTTGGTAGATTTCATCATTCTATCGCAGATGCAAAATCTATTTTAAAACTGTTTGTCGAGTGCTTAGGAAATCAACTTCTAACAATTGCGAAACCTAAATATATAAGGAAAACACCCTCATTGCAAGTAAAACTAGCCTGGGTCTTAGACAAGTATGTAATAAAGCATTTGCAATTTTGGAATCATCCGTTTAAAGTAAATAGGTTGGAAAGGCAAAAGAACTACAATTTACCGCAATTAGTAAGAATTTCCCCAAAACTAAGTTTGAACGAAGTTAAAAGGATTGGAAGAATTAGTGGCGGAACGACATCTTCTGTTATATTAGCAATTATTGCTGGTTCACTTAAAAGCGTCCGACCTAACCTTAAGGATACACTGATAGGATACATGCTTCCTAAGGAAAATCATCCGGATTTTTTAACAAATCATGCGTATATTTCTAACAATCTATTTTTTATGCTAATGTAATATATAGTTTTTTTCTGATCTTTCAAGATATGTCAATTTAACAATGTTGCCTACAAACAGTAGTACTTCAATAGAAAGATTACAAGTTTCTCACAAAGTCTTTAAAGAACTTAAGGCATCTTGGAGTTGTAAGTATATGGAAATGATGACTAAAATGTTCGGTTTGTGGTTTGCTCCGTTCAGATGTATGTTATTGCGCGAAATGATTAATGCACCGGTTGGCATTACGAACATTGCCGGCGAGAAACACGAGTTCTTTATACAGGAAGTTAAGTGCTCAGATTTTATATTCTCCGTTGGTACAGCCCTAATGGACGTAGGTATGTAATATTAACGTCTAAAACTATTACTCATCACAAGCTTTCTTTACTAAACCAATATCATAACCAAGGAGACATCTTAAAAATGCCCTTATAAAAAGTAATTAAGCCTTACGAGGAGTGAGCCAGGTCGTGTAAATTCCAAAAGGCCTACAATTTTGCATGTGTGTAGACCCTTGGTAGGAAATACTAAATGCAAAGTCTTACGTCGCACTACTCACTTTTGCAAAAGTTTTAATTTGAATTCAAAAAGGGAAAATCAAATTTCTTTATCTGAAATAACCATTCTCTACTATAAATTTCCTCATGTTATTTCCCATAATAAAATTTCAGTTTCTCCCTTCAAAATCAGATTTTTGATCATAACTTTTTTTAAATGATTAGTGCGACGTAAGACTTTGTATTTAGCCTTTCTTACCAAGGGCCTACATACATGCTTAGTTTCAGCCCAATCTGAATTTACACAGGTTAGTCATGTCCCCGTTAGTTGCGACCTAAAGAAATGTGTTTAACTTTGATCTGGTTTAAAAACGCTATAGCCTTATCTAAGCATATATAGTTACGCAAGTATTCTGAATCCCAGCAGACTAATCCAATTTGAATTATCGCGGTTTTATCCTGTAACATTACTCACGAGGACATGACCAACCTGTGCAAATTCAGATCGGGCTGAAACTTAGCATGTATGTAGGCCCTTGGTATGAAAGGCTAAATGCAAAGTCTTACGTCGCACTACTCATTTAAAAAAGTTATGATCAAAAATCTAAATTTAAAGGGAGAAACTGAAATTTTATTATGGGAAATAACATGAGGAAATTTATAGTAGAGAATTGTTATTTCAGATAAAGAAATTTGATTTTCCCTTTTTGAATTCAAATTAAAATTTTTGCAAAAGTGAGTAGTGCGACGTAACACTTTGCATTTAGTATTTCCTACCAAGTGACTACACACATGCAAAATTGTAGCCCTTTTGGAATTTACACGACCTGGCTCACTTCTCGTCAGTAATTGAGTTGGTGCCACAATTAATACTTTATTAATTTGATAAGCTTAGTGGTTTATAATATTAAAGCACTGCATAAATGCAATTAAAACATAGCATTTACTTCCAAGCTTAAACACCAACTTTTCGCACTTAAGCTAGCCTAGAAAATACAAAAATGTCATCAAGCATAAATTTGCATTAAACTTACCACACGAATTTACGCAAGGCATAAGCTTGTGCTGATCTGAGCTAGATCATAAACATATTTCATGTATATTACTTTTACTCTCAGTAGTTCTCTACCTCTTATAATCAGGTTCTCTATTCCAAACAAACAGAGTCGAGCTCACATACTTCTCCAGACCGCACCCCAGCCTCAATCGCTTATTTCTAGTCATAGTTTATAATGGCTAATTAACTAAAGGCCTTAGCATTTATCGGCTACTGCCACATGGTGGCAAGCGTATAGGTGATGATCTTTCCAGTTCGGTGTTTCATTTGTTGTCAACCCCTTTGCGGGGCCCCTTTCTTTGTGTGAGAGGAGAGGGGAGGAGAGGCTTATGTTATGTTATTATTTTATGAGGTGCCTTTATGTTAAGTGAGGCTTTTACGTTAAGAGTCATTCTGGTATGAATGGACTCCCTTTCAAGTGTGGCACTGACTGGTGCATCTCAGTGGTACAATATGCTGGAGAACTTACGCAGCCGGGTCAGAAACCCTTGGAAGTTTTTAAGTTACGCCTCAAATAGACAACACATGACGCAGTTTCCAAGTTCAGTTCAAGGTTTTACAAGTGCGCAGTCGTTTTCCCAAATGGAGTAGCGTGATGCTTTGTCCCAGATTACGTCAGCTTATAACCAGTTCTCCAGGATGGACGTTCCAGTCAATAATTTCAGCTTGGGAATTTGCGCAAGTTAAAACTTTATAATTTACAAGCCTAATTACGTTTTCTTGTTTTTCACGACTCGACTCAGTGGGACCAGTCATAGGAAGTACACTATGCCACGTTAAAGAAGACGCAAGTTGTTCAATTTCAAGTTTTACGAGCTGTGACTGTTGACGTCAGACTCTAATTTTGTGTGATCCAGTTTGGACCAGTTTTCCTGTTTTACAAAAAGGAAGGCGTGGTCTTAGAGTATACATCCCAGCCTTGCAGGTTCCAGAGCCCTGCTTTCAATGTTTAAGTGGGAAGGATGTGGAGTATTGACAATGCGGAGTAAAACGTCAAATTGGATATCGTATGACAGTTGCTTCCCGGTGCGGATAGTAACTTTCCATGTTTTGAAAACTTTACACTCTAGTCTGTTCCAGGTCTGCTTTCCCGCAAGGGAGATCCCATTCAGCTTTCAGTAGCGAAGGCTTTTACAGTTGCTTCCAGTTGCGGAGAACTTACACTTATCTCTCCCGTAGCGGAGAACCTGCATGCTCTTTCCGGTGCGGAGGCCAACATCTCCCAGGTTGCGGAGGTCCTTGAGGACGCAGGCGCAAACTCATTTCGAAAAATTCTCAACCCTCTGCGATAGCAGATTGCGACTTCCAGTTCGGAAGGTTTAACCTCTCTCGTAGCGGAGGAGGCGCGCTCTCCTGGTGCGGAGAACTGTTCAGTCTCTCCTAAAATGGTAGAGACGTTTTCGACTTTTGCATGCGGACTAATAATCCGGAGGCGGTAGTTACAACTCCCAGTCGCGGAGTGTATCTCTCAGTAGCAGAGATAGTCACGACTTCTCCCGGTGGCGGAGGTAGTCACATTTCCTCTCAGTGGCAGAGGTGGTTCCAGTTTACTCTCGGTGGCAGAGGATTCCTGTTAACTTCCTGTGTCAGAAGGTGCCTCCTGGTTTTGGAGAACGAATACAATTTCAAACACTTTACATTTCGGTTCCAGCCTTGGTTCCAGTTCTCGAGCCTTTGATACAGATGAAAGGATGGCGGGTGCTTGCCGTTCCTATTTTTCCCTCGGGTCAAGTCTCGCCCCTTCCTCATGAAAGAGGTGTTCCTGTTAAAGACGAAGCGGAAAGGATGAGTTACCCTCTTAGATTCTTTCTATATGTACACCAGTAACACGTGTCCGGTGTCACGCAGATAAGTCTAACCCTTTTAAGATTCACATCCGGTTACATCTTATCAAAGAGTTTAATTCTTGCATATTACTTATTTCAGTTTTCCATACATTTTAATATGCTGGGTTTACACTTCACACTTCTTCATCGTTTTTACGCTATCTAATCTTAAATTTTAATTCGCTAATATTAATTAGGTCATAAAGGTTATTTTGATAAAAATTCCGTTTGACTTCTTAGTAAAATATTCATCCATTCAAATTTAAGCAGCTGAGCTATTTCCAAAATTACCATATCTAAATTATGTTTAAATGTTCTCATTAGTTATATTATAGATAGAAATTATACATGTACTTTTCTTTATCATTTTCCATTTTAAACTAGTTAGACTCTTAAAATTACTCTCTGTTTTAATTGACACGAATATTAATCCTCAAAATTGTAATCAAAAATCTATATTCTTTAATTTGATATCACAATTACATTTGTACCTTTTTCCGTTTGGAAGATATTTAACTTTCGGGGTTGCTAATTTTTTTTATAAATTTTGCTTGGATTTTGTATTTGTAAAGAGCTTCTCTTTTTAAATTGTAAATAGTTGGTTATAAAACAAAACGACTCCGTTCTGCGTAATGTAGTATTATCAAGGGTGTGTTAGGTTAAAATAAGCTATAACTAGTAACACCTCACGTGTGAAGCAAAGTGGTTTATCTCTCAGCGCGAAACTCAACCGTGCGAAAAGTAGTTCTCTCTCAAACTTCAACAAACCACCCTCATTTTTAACAATCTCTCCTCTGATTAAAAATCTAATTTTTATAAGTTGTTTTAAATTTAGGCTTGGTGATTTGCATCAGCAGCTACAAGGAATATCTACGTTTTACAATTATATCCAAATACGGAGTGTTGACAGAAGCGGAGTCCGAACAGCTAGCAGCCAGAATGCAAACGGAACTTTACGTTTTAAAAACGATTTGCTCATAGATAGATACATAGACCAATCTTATTAACGTGTGTATAGGTATTAAACTATTTGTTCTTTCCAAGCACAATTTACAGAATCATAACTATGACAAATTACACAACTGTTTGCCAATTCAAATCCTAATTACACTACACGCTTATGTATTTGCCTTCGATGAGAAGAAAGTTTACAGCCTTATTTAGTTTATCACAATAAGGTTAACTAATACCTATGACTAGGCTTCAAATAAAAATTACTTAGTAAACGCCGAAATATACATGACTTTAAACCGCAAATATATGACCTAAAATATGACTTTAAAATGGCCAAAATATGACTTTATAAGGGTTTTCAAGGTAGGCGATTATAATCTTAAACCGATTGATTATAATTACAGTCGAACTTCCGTAAGAACAAAC